>CABFWB010002817.1:0-44465 GCA_902151455.1 Timema bartmani
TTTGCTCTCCTGAAAAATTCATATTTTTGACTTAAGCCCTAATGACCGCGCATCAAAGATATATATGTATGCATATATACATATTTACACAACACATATAATGATACATAGTACAATATTTATAAGCAAGTATATATACATTTATGCATATAAAATAAATATATATAATATAAATTAAATATATGAATTATGAATATTATATATAATTTATATATATATATAATTTATATATATATATATAATTTATATATATATATATATATAATTTATATATATATATAATTTATATATATATATAGATAGATAGAGAGAGAGAGAGAGAGAGAAAGGGAGAGAAAATATAAAGAGTGATCCATAGTTTCATACACATATTTAGTGAAAGAAACAAGTGTCGATTTAAAGCAATTTTCCAATTATTTAATATTTATTAAAGCAAAAACTATAGTTATTTGAATGGAAAAATAACAAGTTGAGACGTGAATCGAACGCGGAGTTTTTGACTTTGTACGTCAATGCTCTAACCACTGAGCTATACAAGAGTCATCCCAAGCTCACGGTCATTCTTAACTCCTATTTCAAGGCAGATTCTGTGATGGATGTGAGGAAATCGTCAGCTACAAATGAGTGATCAATTAAGATCACGATCTATCAGATTATGCAACTATCTTTGACACGGGAGAGCTTTATGCTGCCAATAGTACAACGACAAATGAATATAGTTATAGCATAGCTACCCGGGTTTATAAAATGAGTGATAGTTGTAGCATTGCTACCCAGGTTTACCAAATGGGTTATAGTTGTAACATTGCTACCCGAGTCCACCAAATGGGTTATAGTTGTAGCATTGCTAACCAGGCTCACTAGCTATACCCTAATTTTGTTTGGAAGAACAGTTTAGAAAATTAAAATATATTTCTTTGCAGCTAACATTGATAACATTTTACTGTATTATTTGTGTTATTCTAAAGGTATTATTAATATCTATCAAAAGTGACCACTTCAGATAACATGACTTGATGTATGAATGTATTAAAACTGTTTTAGTAACTTTGCTAATTAATTTTTACTGTTCTTACTGCCACCATACTATAGCTACGGAGGCACTTTGATCGCGCGGGTATTTATAGTTTTTAGTTACGTGGACCTTCATTCTTCCTCTTCACGTGAGGGCGTCGCATTATTCGCCCGAATACCTTTTAAGACGTCATAAAACAAGTGTATTAGGGGCGCCAGTGACGTCACACACTGACTCGGCACCGAGTTAATGAATCATCTGTTATCACGCGCGCCCACCCTGTTTTGTTTCTGCCCGCTCCCTAGTTCTCAACTCCTCTCTTCTCCCCTCCTACCAAGTTCTCACACCCACTCTCATAGTTCACCCTCCTGTTGTTTGATAACTCCTTCATCCTTCCCCTTCCAATATTTTCTAAGCCTTGATAACAAAGACCGTGTGCTATACGCTGAACTATTACTTAAAATCGTCTAATGAAACCAAAATAGCTGTGTGTGTTTGGAATCCTCCTCCTGGATATTATTATATGTTTAGTTCTCAGTTAGCAACATCGGTGGCCGCAACTATAATGTAGGCCAATGAAGATGTGTGTGTATGATATTCACACACTGAAAGTGCCATTAAGAAGAAATATAAAAATAAGTTTCTATACATTGTAAGGATACCCTTGAGTACTAAATACACTAATGGATTAGGAATTGGGAAGGTTGAATTTAGAGGAAGTGAATTCGCATTTGCGTGCAGGGAGAATAGAAAAACATTTAGGAAAAACCACCCCCAGTTCACCCGACCGAGATTCAAACCTCGATCTCCCCGTCCTCGGTGGTCTAGCTCAACACGACTGGTGCGTTAGCCAACTGCGCCACCGAGGCGGGTTACATTTCTAGTTGCTTTATTACGCTCAACTATTAGTGAAAAGTGGATTATTTAAGACGACAGTGTAACAAAACAATTGAAGAAATCAATTACATAGCACACACTGTTCTGGACCAAGTTCTTTAACTGAAGTAAGTTCATTTTACCTTCTGTGATTCGTCAAGAAACATCAATTTGCATATCTTATATAAAGCCTGCGGTATTTTCTGAGCTTATAACAGTTATCCTCAAAGATTATTTCGTAAACAAGTTTAGCTTGATGTTGAAATAGTTTTCAAAGAATTGAAATAACGACAACTAGCTACAAAATATATTGCACTTAACTTTAAGATTACATTTCTTTGTTATTCTTTCCAAACAAGTTGAAATGTTCAAACTATATATAATTCAATGGGACTTATTCAAATACTGCCGATTCAACTCATTCCATCTAGAAAGGAGTATAAAGGCTCCCAAGGGATGACCCAAATCCTAATCCACTTTTTGGAAACTGCACGGAAAATATCACAAGGGCAAATACGTCTCAATGGCTAAGTAGAACACGTTTAAATAAAAAAAGGAAACTCGACAGAGAACTATAAAAAGACTGAATAATAAAATATGCACTCCATAACAAGGAGAGATATAGTTTGAGAAGAATAAAGGAAATGTAGTGAAGTAAGAGTATAAAACGAACGAATACAAAACTTGGTGTACAGCCAGAACTGAAAATACGGTAAAAGCTAGACAATAAAAATTAAATTTGCTTAAAATTTGAGAATATCTTATTTTTAATTAGGGGTACTTAATGTACCCTTTAGGAACCAACGGGGTCATTAACAACCAGCTACAAACTAACTTAATTTTAAAACAGATTTAAATAAGGTAATTTGAAAACTCCATTATTATCAATGATGCTATTTATGTTATGCCAGGAATTGAACCTAGTACTCAACTCAGAATATAAGCGTACGCGCGTGTTATACTTGTTGATGTTTAGCTTAGGTCGGCTCTACACGATGCGTCAATTTCTTTCCAGTTCTGGGCGCCATTGTTGTATCCAACATTGCCGGCAAATAAGCAGTTTGGGGACGTTTGCCAATTGTCCCTTCTAGTCAGTGAGTCCAACGTTGTAAACAATGTTGTATAATACATTCACGACCTAAATTTACTTGGATGACAGCTCAAAAAGTTACATGAAAAAATCCCTAATATATCCCTACGCCAACAGCTGACATCTGTCACTTTGGATAACTGTAATGAAAACGTTTGGTAATGTATGAATTTGATAATTAATCACAGTAATTTAGGCCAATATTATTTATATATTTATTTGAGGTCGGACACAAAGCTTATTTATCGTTTCATTCCACTTAAAAAAAATTTATTCACATCCCTTTCACAAAAGGTATAAAGAACATAGCTTCAAAACGGCGAACGACGAATTTAAACCATGTGATTGAACGTGACGGAAACAAGTTCTTTACAATGATGCACCCACGCATTGGATAAAAATATTTTATTTAGTTAAATATTTTGAAATACGATCAAATAATCATAAAATAATTATATATGTATATATACAATGACAAGTATTTTCTCTTTTCCAAGTAAATACGATGTCTGTATGCACCATATTAGACATAGTCAATTACGTTCAAAAACGAAGAATAAGTACTTTTAATTATATTAAAAATATTATTTCGAGTTGGATGAAAAGAAATGAAATAGTATGAGAAAACTTAAGTTTAAGTTATTTTAAATGTAAAATATAACAGGTAATTAAAAAACTTAACATTTATAACAAAACCGTGATCTTTTACAAGTGTTGGCAACCCAAATCCTAAACATATGGTTTTTGAACGGTAATCCAGGTAAAAACCTATCATGAGCGATGTGTCTCCCACATGATGGCCGGATGTGTGGATTCCACCATGGAGAACGATACTGTGGGGGTTGTGTTTATCATTGTTTAGCACCGCGTCTTACTACCCGTTCGGATTCACGCTTGAGTATTAGTTACGCTAATGGGCTAGGGATTGGAAAGGTTAAATTTATAGGAAGTGAACCCGCACTTACGTGGAGGGAGAGTGGAAAACCATTTAGTAAAAACCACCCCCAGTTTACCTGACCGAGATTCGAGCCTCGATCTCCCCGTCCTCGGCAAGATAGCTCAACACAAAACTAGCGCGTTAGCTAACTACGCCACCGAGGCGGGTCTGTGGGTGTTATGGTAGCCATCATTGTGCTATCTTGTGTTGGTGTATTAAATAACAAAAACAAGAAAAATCTATGCGAAGGTTACGATTCTCATGAGCCATCTGTTTAGGGTTCCACAGTATGGAGTATTTCTCATATAAACTAACTAATTCAAGGCGCTCCTCATTTTTCCATTCCATCTTCGAAATACATCACAAACACAACACTGCAAAGGTAAAAACACACTACTTGCACGGTTCGCTGCGTCATATCGGCGGGACACAATTCGGCACACCGTGTAGAGGAATCACGAATGCGGTGAGATGAAAGTTACAACGTTGGATCTTCCCTTTGACGCGGGTCAAAAATACCGACAGCAGCCCGAACATCATCACATGCCAACATTGGAAGCACGGTACTCGAAGCAGACAAACCGTTAATCTTCCACGCAATGCTTCCAATCAACCATCAAGTGTCGAGCATTGGGAGGCATCGTGTAGAGATGGCATTACAGTGGTCAGGTCTATGAGACTACGAACGGTATACAAGTGGTATGGGGTTACAAATTAAATAGGCCTGCTGGCTAGTTTCAAATACTTAAAAATAAAAAATTACTACTTAGGACAAACAATATATAATATTTCTTACAGCATTTAAACTTTGTGTTTGGAACAAAAATACCTTTCTTCAATTTATATTACAAACACAAATATATTATGTTATACCTACTATTTTATTCAACTTTTAAATATATACTATGCAAGCTCCTACTAACAAACTGAACGCTATGAGAAAAATTAAAATTATTGGCAAAATCGACCAAACAGCCTACAATTATTATTTCCTTCTAAAATATATTCACTAACCGATGTAGCTTAAGAAAAATAGAGCTGTCCCACCTCATCTTTATAAAATAAATGTTTCAAGACTAGATAGTTTATCACCCGCCTCGGTGGCGTAGTTGGCTAACGCACCAGTCGTGTTGAGCCAGACCGCCGAGGACGGGGAGATCGAGGTTCGAATCTCGGTCGGGTGAACTGGGGGTGGTTTTTCCTAAATGGTTTTCCACTCTCCCTCCACGCGAATGCGGGTTCACTTCCTCTAAATTCAACCTTCCCAATTCCTAATCAATTAGTGTAATTAATACTTAAGCGTATAACCCGAACGGGTAGTAAGACGCGGTGCTAAATAATAGATAGTTTATCATTCTAATAACATTCCTAACTGTCGAAATGTTCTACCTACTTTTTCTAATTGTTGTTCAATGAATTCATAAATCACAGTAGAGTTTGTTTATTAAAAAATTTAGATGATAAAATAATTGTGCTAAAAGGATTGAAGAGCTACGTTTTCCTTATGTATATAATATGTTAGCTTTTAATATGAAACAAAATACATAATATTAGTATTGTCATCCTTTCTCATCAAAATAAAATAATAAAATTTTATTTGAAGTTTCTAACTCGTCTACATTTCCATTGCCTTTATTTTCTACAATTCATTGTTTCAAAAATGCTTTTAATATCTACTTATTTAGTTGTAATACTGTTATATTAGTAGCAATAATTATTACGTATTTTACTTTAACCAAATAACAATCAATATCTATAAATTAACTCTACTAAAATAATATCAGTGAAATTTATGAATATAAAATAACTTGTTTAGGAACTTAAAACAATGTAAACACACGAACTAAATCAGCGAATGTCGATCAATATTTCACAATACGCTTACTATATTAAAATGTCAGCACATATTTCTTTGATAACTTTAATTATATTTTGTGCTATGCGATATACATCAAGATGAAATTCATTTGTATCTATTTGATAGCTCAGAATAATATCATTACCATCCTCCACAGCTCATGTGCTATCCATCGTAATACTACTAGAAGAGCTACGGAAGACAGGTTTGCCAATAGTTGTTGTTCCCCAATAACACCCTGTACTCTGCTAGGTCCAAGGGGTGTTCCTATGGGAACCCTAACAAGGAAACCGATCTCCCCTCCCAGGAAAGTGAGCAATTTTAGTTCTGCAGCTTTGTACACGTCAACAAACAAACATCGTAACATGCAGCTTACGACCACTTCCGTCAGATAGTGCCAGCAGCTCTGTTCAAAACGCCTAATACCTGCTTGCGAGATATCAGTCGCTCGATGCGACGATAACAGACTGACTGTTCTATTGACGTGTAGGTCTATCACCTATTATTCTGACGATCAGGGCCAGCGTAAGGGTTTCATGCACCCCAGGCGAAACTTAAAATGTGTGCCCAAGCTCTGTTCTGTATAATATTAATAAACCGCACCCATCCTGAGTGACCCCAAATAATAATTATAAGGCTATTATTATTATTATAGGATGCCAAAATACCGCTCAAACATAAAATAATTCTCGCAGTAGACTATACTGCCAATAACGGGGAGAACAAGGTTCGAATCTCGGTTTAGTATATTGAGGGTGTTTAAAAAAAAAAGTTTTCCACTGTCCCTCCTTGAAAATGTGGGTATACTTCTTATAAATATAGCCTTTCTCATCCCTAAAACAATTAACGTATTTATTACATAAGCGTATAGCCCGAACGGGAAGTAAGACGTGATGTAGGAAAAAAATAAATAAAAAGGAAATAAATAAAAAGGTAGGAAACACCGTCCCTATCCCCTTAATCAATGTGTGCAAAAATATTATCTCTCTTAATATTTTTGGAAGCTTTTAATTAAACACAAAAGTGATTGCTAACAAAGCGACCCCAAACGTCACAAAACCACTTTTGCTCTTTTAAAAAATATATTCTTAATATTATATAAAATATTTAAATGTTATTTCTTGCTTTTGAAATAATTGCTATCTTATTTGGTTTAATTTTTTTTCAAAACACTAAGAATTACATTTTGTTGGAATGCACCCCGAAGCTACCGCTACCGCCTGGGTTAGCTCTGCTAACGGTGTCTACAAAATAGGTTTTAATTACAATCATTCCTCCTTGGGAGTACAACTATTTATTTAAATAATGAGAAAGTCATTACTGTTGACCGCAAATTAAATAGGATAAAACTTGCACAAAGAAAAATTATTTAATTTGCTTGTTAGAGATCCTGTTTGATGTGTACCACGTCTTACTACCCATCCGAGCTTTCACACATTTATATTAATGAGGTAGGGATGAGGAAGGTATAGGTCTAGTCTAAATTAACCCACATTTTCATAGAGTTTGAGTCAGAAACCATTTCTTAAAAAACACTTTAGTACATTTGGACAACATTCGAACAATTACCTCACACGCCTCGGTGGCGTAACTAGCTAACGCGCTTATTTCGTTTTGAGCTAGACTTCCAAGGATGGTGAAATCGAGGTTCGAATCTCGGTCAGATGAACTGGGGGTGGTTTTTTAAATGGTTTTCAACTCTCCCTCCACGAAAATGTGGGTTCATTTCCTTTAAATTCAACCTTACCAATTCCTAACCCATTAGCGTAATTAGTACTTAAGCGTATAAACCGAACGGGTAGTAAGACATGGTGCTAAATTAATTTAAAAACAATGACCTCGCCGTCCGAAACAAACCAATCAAGAGGAGACCGACACTTTTGTTACCGAATCCGCCCGGTGGTGATGGTAATATTATGTTAAAATAATCTGATCCTAACAGTACAGGGACATTGGAATTCATATTAGTGTAATTATACGTTAGGCGTATAACCCGAACGGGTAGTAAGACGCGGTGCTAAATATTAAAATTATACGTTCATGTTGTATTCAAAAGCTAAAAATAGATAATTTAAATAAGGATAAATTTGAAAATTGTGGAGAAAAAGAAAGCTAGGCTTGGTTCACATGTTTGCTGAAAATAGTAGCAGAATCTGTTTGGGTGACGCAACAATTCACACACTAGCAGAAACTATGTTGAGTTGGCCCATCTTGTTATACTAGAAATAGCTGATTTCCAATATATTTCAATTCGTAATGGATAAACATATCTATGATTAATATCATCACGGATATTTCAAGTTTTTATCTTGTGTGTTGAAAAAATCTAAACAAAACAAGAACGACCCTGCGTGCTTTCCATTTAAGGCGATTGGCCCTTTCATTTGGCGCGGATATGCAGAGCCGTGGGAACAAAGGGTTATCTTCAAGAACTTTTGTTGTTTTGCGATTTTCTTTTCGGAAACGGTTTGTTCAAGAATAGAAGCATGTTGATTAAGTTACATTTATTATATACACGCCTCCTCTGTAATTTTAACAGTGATCAAGTATCAATAATTTTGACATTTTTCAATAGAAAACTGCCAGCTTCATAACAAAAAATTAGATAATATTACACCTAATAAACATTGATACATTATCTTAAAAGAGGTGTTTAAAGTTTTACTGTAAAAATTCCACTCATTCTCAAGAAAACTGATATTTACAAAAGTATGATTTTTCCGCAAGACCTGTCCGGTAGCTAGCGCCATCTACGTTTTCCGTGATCCAACTGTTCTTGTTGGCGTGGAAGGATACTTTGGTCAGTTGTCAAGCCACGCCACGCCTTTCCCTCTCCAACTCACCATCCCACAAAATAGGTTTTAGACTTGCATTCGATAGGGCCAAGTGCCTTAAAGAACTATTTAAATCATTTCACAACAGTAGATACAGTTGTCCGTTAGTAGGCCTATCTCGCTTTGTAGACGCATGCGCACTCATTGAATCAGTTGGTTTTGAAATTTGATTGGATCTCCCACGTTGTAGCTGTCGCGCTGAAAAAAGACAGGTCAAAGTATTTCACTTTCGCCGCGCCTAACGGAGAATGCCGATGAGGATGAAGTCTTGTGATTGTTTTAGAGCTCATCACGTTATTAGGTTTATTTTCTGCTCTTGTTTTAAGGTGAACTTGTGATTCCACATTAATCGAAAATATTATCGTTTAAGATTATGTATTTAGTGGGCAATCAACTTGCATGGAACTGGAAACAATGGTTAGAGGCAGTGGCGTCAACTTAAGATATTTTTGGGGGGCATCATTAACTGGTAAATGCCACCTTTCCCAGAATGTAATCTCTCCTCCACCTCCTTGATTTTACTTCTAATCACATATTTGTACATTGTTTCAATCATTTGCGAATTATAAACAACGAATTCAAAATAAACGTATTGATACCTTATTTATTATATTAATCGTGACACAACAACGAAATAACTGAAAAGTGACTGACTCCGACACTGCACGACATAGTCATTAGAAGGTGGAATAAATCGTAAACTCTCATGGTGGTAATTTGAACAGCGACTTCAGCGCTCGAGGTGGTTGTTTAAGTAATACTATCGAGTATCGACTGCCGAGTCGATACCACGATAGTACTCGATATCAGCGTTCGATTTCGGGCGGGCACTTCGAGACTGTGCTGCTTGTGAACGTACACTACAGCTATCTATGTGCGAACCAAGCAACTTTTAAATGTTAGGCTACTTAGATTCCATAAACTGTTCAAAATGCAAATTAAAAACCAAGAAACACTTGTATCTTGTAGCACATTTGTCAACAAATTGTTGCACACATGAATAAAATGCGGACTTGGAGAATTTTGAGGGAGCAAAATGACACTTTGACCCTCCTAAGCAATTTTTTTATATTTGGTGGGCAAAAATCTGCTTGTTCCCCCCCAAAGTTGGCGCCACTGGTTAGAAGTGAAATGTAAGTGTGAGCGAGGGTTGAGGAGGAGGAGGGAAAGGTCTGGTAAGAAGCCTCTTACCCGTCTGTCGCAGGTTTGTAGCCTGGCGTTTTATCGAGCTCTTAGCACATGTCAGTAAACACCTTGGAAAACGTGGCTAATGCAGGCCCGGATTAAAGGGAGGGCAAAAGCTGCTGACGCGTCAGCAATCCACAAACCGTAGCAATAAAACAATATATCCCTTTTGGATCTATAGATTGCAGTCATTGTTGGATCTTACAAAAAAAATTCTTACTATATCAATATTTATACAAAATATTGCTTACTTATACAAGTGTGGCAAACCAATATTTCAGACTGATTTTCCAAACCTAAGCCACACCAGCTATAGATCGCAGAGAGTCTAACGGCTATAAATGGAACTATAAATACAATTTATTGTGGTGGCAATAACTTTTATTTTCTTATTTAAATAATATATTCATTCAACATTGAGATTTTTAACATTTAATTTTGTTAAAAAAAAAAGTGTCAATATATCGAAAAGAAAAATTTTGGTTTACTGTTGGGGCCTTCAATTTGTTTTACAGATTCTGAGCCTCTCCAGCAATACAGCTGGCCCTGCTTGTGTGGAAATTCTATTAGAAAAATTGTTTATTTTAAAATACAATAAAAGTAGATGAAAATGTTCAAAACAATCGTTACGGTCCAAATTATCATAATTATTGAAACAAACAGTTATCTATATTTAATTTTGTTGTTTCTAGGTTTATTTTAGAGTTGGGTCAGATTCACTTTTTCCCTTAGCCGAATCTTTATTGGTTTGATTTTTTACCTTAATTCCAATTTTTTTATTTGCACATTAATTATTTAGTTTTTATTGACGATATACATATGATTTAATTAAACCATTAAAAAAATTACATTTGGTTAAGTGGTAAGCTAATGAGTTTGAGTTTGGTAAGTAGATTTGTCAAATAGTTATGTTGATCTAAGCCTTTAGTAAGAATCGCAATAACAATGCAATAATGCTGGCTATCACTTGATTCACAATATTTACATTTTATATAAAAAAATATTCTGCATTAATTTGTACAACACACCCGGTTAGCTCTATACTAAAGCTCCATTAAAACCATTAACTATATATTTTTGTGTCAAATTTCAAATGGTATGAACAATTTTATAATAGCTTCTAAACCCGCTTCATTGGTCGAATGGCCCAAGGCTTTTCTCTGGTGTTACGCTAGCCTGTTTAAGACGGGAATATTGAGTCTTGAATACCAGTAAGGTGTTTTGAGGGGTTTTTCCCTAAATTATTTCCCACTCTCCTTCCACACAAATTCGGTTTGACTACATATACAATTATTTCTTCCTCATCCCTACTCTTCTAGAATAAAGATAAAATATGAGTGTAGTCTGAGTAGGTAGTAAGACGCTGTGATTAAAAAAATTGGTTTTAAAATTTCAGGTGGTGGAAATTTTATATTTTGATTATTAAACGTAAAAAACTATGTTCGTGCTTAAAGTATTACTACCCGTCTGGCTATAGGATACCCAAGGGGTGGAGAACCTTTTGGTATTGGAAGGCCGCAAGTCGCCTCGAATATTTTTCATAGAGTCACATCGCACACCTCATGTACAGTACCTTAATATTAGAGTGCGCCAATCATAGATAAACACATCAATATGAGCGGTTTATTTTTTATTTTCTCTCGATACCTCATAGAGAAAGTATTGTGATTGTCAAAAGAATCGAACTCAAGATCTTGATAATGTCTACGTTTCATAAACCCCTGAAACAGAACAAGTTGTTTTCTCAATGCCGTCTGTCTGTCTGTCTGTACCTCTAGCTAGAGCAGAAAATATTTTACTGATTGGATTAAAACTTGGTATCTGGGGTTTTTATTAGGTCCCCTTGAGGTTTTTTTGGAATTAGATGTCCAGCCCTAAATTTAAGAGTAGTTTACTAAGGCCAAAGAGAAAAAAAAGTCAATTTTCTCGAAATTCACTTTAAAATTTTTAATTCAGTTTTATATCCAAACACTGTCTATAATTATTATAAATAAGATGGAAACTATCATTTTCTCATAAAAATTACTTTGAGTGTACTTTACACAGGGGAAATTTTTCAATTCTCATAATTTATCCGCAATTATTTGAGATATGAAACGACCTATAATTTTAAAGTTGTAATATAATTAAATATAAATATCTAATCTATAGGCAAATATAGACCTATATACACTTTTTAATTCAGATCTTTGTAAGTGAATTTGATTCTTATGGTCTTTGGTGGACGAAGATGTTTCTCTTTTCTTAAACGTTATGTAACAGTTTTCCTAGTTCCTAATGCCATAGAGAAAGTAAGTAACAGTGTAAATTACTTCATTTATGATCTTTGGTATAGTGTTTCTACAACAATGTATAGACCTATTATTTCGTTTCACAAATCTTACGAGTTTTTAGTAAATGTATATTTTAAGATAAAAGCTAGAGAAAGTCTGTTCGGTCCACCGTACCATTTATTTTTTAACACTATGCTTTAAACATCACGATTTTTTATTTTAATTAATTAAATTACAAGACGGAGAATGTGTTATTTTTAAACAATGATTTTTAAAAGGTGTGAAATTTCTGCACCGAACAGCTCAAAATGCCCCTGGTTCTCTCCCCCTGGGCTACACTAATAAGATAAGGATGAGAAAATTATAATTTGAGAAAGTTTTATAACTTTAAAATGTCTATATAATGTTAAATGAACTGTCAATCATAGTAATATAATTTTTTGGTCTATTTGTTTGTAATAATGTTCCACGAATAAGTTGTGTTTCATTATCTTATCTCTGTTTTATCCAAGCACGTTAAGATATAATATGTGGGCTTATAAAATCCTTCAAATAGATAAGACATTTGGGTGTGTCATCCATTTCAATCAAATAATAATCTATGACGAACAGTTCTTTCTTAGGATCTTAATTTCATATTGTTAGTTGAAAGTGGTACTAAACTCATGGCATAGTAAAAATAAAATAATCTAATTCCTATATTTAACGTGTCCTCGCTGGACCAAATGTTTGTACCAGTAGATGGCTTACAAACTAAAGTTTAATACAAACACAAAACCCAGACCCCCCCCAAACAACATTATACCTTGTGAAAGAATAAGATACAATACTTGAATATGTGAGATAGCTCAATGTGCTCTTTGAATTCGCAGGTTAGTTGAATGGTCTTATGTGGGTACAGGAGAGTAACAAACAGGTAGCGGAAGGTTCATATTTCAAACATTGACTTAAAGTAACTAATGTCAACCTACTCGGAAATTATTATCATTTCATAAAAAAAGCCAGTATAGCGCCCGTCTTAGTAAATTCAATCCCTGGTGTGAGTAAATTTGGTTATATTAGATTCCAAAATCTAAACTTGACTTATTGCAATTTTATAAAGTTCGAACTAAAGGATGAGCATAATTAATAAATTAAAATGTGGGAATGCTTTTTATATATGTTTATTTGTAACGTGTTGATTATTAATAATCATATAAATATCACCGGTTAAATTTGAAAGAACACATGTGCAATTTCGTAAACACAACAAATTATGTTTCGTCTTTTATTCATTTTATTATTATTATTATTATTAGCATCGCGTCTTACTACCCGTTCGGGTTATACGCACTTACACTAATGTGTAATGGTAGGGTGATTGTGAGATGAAATGGAGGACCTACAGTTTAACGTGGAATCCGAACCACGGTGGAGGCCTGGCATTCCTCACATTCACAAGTTGTGATTAATACACGTCTTGTCAGAGGTGAAGGAAGGGTTTGGCAATCAGATAAATCTGTGCCGGGACCGAAGATTGAACCCCGGACCCTCAGCACAGAAGTCTGACACCTTACCCCTAGACCACCAGATCACCTTTTTCATTTTAGAACACATAAATTTACGAAGATCTTAAATTGAGAGGTAAAAAAAAACAACAGAACTTTTGTGCCGTGTTTAGTAGTTGTTTTAATAAGGGATTGGTAAAATATAATTTGGAATTAATAAAATACTATTAGACACAAAACATTTTACCAAAGGAAATATTATCATTTCAATTCTTTGTGAGGAAACTTTAACAGGAGAAATTTTATTAATTTGCAAAATATCCTAACTAAAACTGGTTTTGGTATCTATTAAAATTAAGGCTCCTCTTGTTTAGCCGTTATTGTGAGAGTTATTTACCAGACATACCTCAATGATCCAAAGGTTGTGTCACAACATTTGACATAAACACAAAGAATAATATATTTATGTTTTTCAAATTTTAAATTGGCATTTTATCGCAGTGTTAATTGCATTTATGGACAATCAGACTAAACCTGAAGCTCGTACAGAGGTTTTTATGGATTCCCGGCTATAGGGTCGTTGGCTTCGAATCAAGACTGGCATTTACTGAAGCTGTTTTTCCCTTTACGGTTTCCCACTCTCATTATACATAAACAGAAATATATTTCCACAAAATTCTATTTTAATCATCCCAACCTCACTGGTATGGAATGCTCGGTCAAGAATTATAGTCTCATCATAGTGGCCACAGCTTGCACCATAAAGTTTGGTTATAGAGGCATTAACATATAGTTGATAAACATTTGTGAGTGTATTAAATTTTAGTTGGTAATAGATTCAGTTAAGACAAATTTATCAAACAACCACATTCAGTTTGGATATACGTATTTAAAACATTACTGGTTTTATGAATGTGTTTACACAATGACAAACAATAGTCCTACGATTGCGAATTTGAAATCCAAAATGGCGTTCTTATAGATAAGTTCTCAAGAGCCTTTGACATTTTTAGCGTCAAAATTACTATAGTGAAGATTTAAAACATGAAGGAACATAATTATTTTAGATTATTACATAGTTACTCTTAGGTTATAAAGTATTAATTAAACTCCTTTATTTTAAAAATGATGGATAAATAATCATGTTCACTTACCCATGTTGTCACGTTAAAACAAAACAATGTATATTTCACACAAGTTATTTTACTCTCTAAATTCGAGTCGGCGACCTCTCCTTTGACAACCATTTTTTTTTGTTCAAACTTAGTTCGATATATTTGTAGTTTCTCGCACTAATTCCCGCACAGCACTCACGATATATACAAATGTAAATAACTATTACACTTTTGTCGAGAAGACTAATGCAGCCAACACCTAGTTAGTGTGAGGATTCATTTAGATAACAACCTTTATCTTGGAGAACATAAGCATGACGTCATCAGGTGGAGCACTGATAGCCGAGTGATACCTCTGAGATAGTGAGGCGATCCTCAGGAAGTATCCGTTAGATCACAGGATAGTTTATTTTTTTATTTAGCACCACTTCTTACTATCCGTTTGGGTTATACGCTTAAGTACTAATCACGATAATGGGTTAGGAAATGGGAAGGTTGAATATAGAGGAAGTGAATCTGCATTTCACAGGATAGTTATTGTTGAGGTGGATTGGAAAGGAACATGGATCAAGTACAAAATATTTGCAGGTTTAAAAGCAAAATAAATTATATAATGCACCGCACAGACATTCACGCTTCTTTATCTAAATTATACTTCAGAATCGTAAGATATGTGAAACTAAATAATATACATTGTGATAGAAACATAATGGGAAACCAAACCTATCACATTTCATCCAAGAGAATATATATCAGTGTATTATTACCCGTTCGGGTTATACGCTTACGTACTAATTGAGCTAATGGTTTTAAGGATTAGGTAGGCTATATTATAGAGGAAGTGTACCAGCATTTCCGTGGAGGTAGAATGGAGAATTATTTTGGAAACTACCTCAGTACACCCAGCTGAGATTCGAACCTCAATTTCCCCGTCATCGGCACTAGTCTATTGAGAGAGTAGTGCGCTAGACCACGAGGTCACCGAAACGATTAAGTTACATATTAATACTATACTGTTCCAGAAATATAATATTAATTTGTTTTGTGCAATTTTAACAACTTTCTTTTTTTCCAAAGCTCTATTAAAAATATATTTTTCCTATGACTTGAAAAATATTAATTTTATGAAATATTATTTCAAATAAAATGGTTTATTTTTATGTCCCACAACTTTACGATGACTCTACGATTTTGAGAGAATAGATTTTTATCTCTTTTGGCCATGTAAGTTACCCTAAATTTTAGTTTTGGATATATAATTCGAATAATACTTCTGGGGAACATTATGCAAATCCTAGATACAAAATCTTAGCTTGATTGGTAAAATGGTATTGGCTCTAGCCCCAGTGACAGACAGACAGACAGAAGGCATGGTAAGAACACTTTTCCAGGTTCAGGGGTTATGAAACGTCGACATCCATACAAATCTGAAATTCGATTTATTTTTATTTTGACGATTACGATAGTGGTCCTACTTCCTTTCACCCAGAGGTAATGAGAAAGTAAAAATGTGTTTCAGTAGAGATGTCTATTTATATTTTCTGCACGTAGTAGTATCGACAGTTGTTGAATATTTATTAACTTATGGAAATGGTGTAATTTGGCTAGAAACTTTTTAAATGGAGAGGAAATGTTCTAATTAAATCTAGAGTGCTCATAGCAAGTATTCACAAAATCTTGAAGCTCATACACATGACAGATATTTTCCTACTTAATTCATTAGAGAATCTTGTAGCTAAATAATGATATCACAAAATAGCCAGTCAAGTAGTTCAAAATATTCTTGTTTTGTGAATAGTTAATGCTACCGGACCAAATATAACAGCTTTGATAAAATGATTTGGAAATGTTTAATATATACTTTGAAACAATTTGGTATGTTTTAAAAATATTAATACATCTATAAACTAGTAGTTTTATGAATAGTTCAAGATAATTTTTCCAAATCGTTTTTTGCAGCATTGTACGACTGGCACGAAGTCTTACGGCATCTTGTGTTGGTGGGATATTCTCGAGTGATCGTTTTTAACTTTCTCTCGAGCCTTAGAAGAGAAAAAGTATTGTGATCGTAAAAAAAATTGAAGTAAAGATTTTGAAAAATGTAGAAGATTCATGTCTCCCTAAAACCAAAAAAAGTTGTTTTTTGCAATGCCGTTTTTCTGTCTGTATCTCAGACTAAAGCTGAAACCATTTTATTGATTGAGCTAAAACTAGGTATTTAGGTTTTTAATAAGGCTCCTATTAGGAATTTTTGTAATTAGATATCTAGCCGTAAAATAAAAGGTATTTTACTGAAGAAAAATAAAAAATCAATATTCTCAAAATCTGCTATAAGGATTTTGATTGAATTTTGTATCTAAACATTGTTTAAAATTACAAACAAAATACAATTTTTATTTCTACATGAAAATGTCTTTGAGGTTACTAGACATATTCAGAAATTTTCATTTTTTTTCATTTCTCCGTAGTGAGTCCGTAACCACAAACAAACTTAGTATTGTAAATATGTACTATTAAATATACAACTCTTTTGTTTGAAATAAATGTTTATAAAATCAATAACTTTTTAGATATGAGCAAACATGCCTTTTTTATGGAGTACTTTGAAATTTTAAATGTACTGGTAACTTTTTAGATATGAGCAAACATGCCTTTTTTATGGAGTACTTTGAAATTTTAAATGTACTGGTTTGCTCTTTTGTGGACAGAGAGGCTGGTTTTTATTAAATGTTTCTGTCACACTGTATATTATTTCATTTAGGTTATTTAGTGGAGTGTTTCTCCAACAATGTATATTATATAGTTTCACAAATTTTACAAGCTTTTATATAAATGCCTCTATTTTAAGATTAAAAAGAGAGAAAGTCTGGGCGGTGCACTCTAACATATATTTTGTGTGTGTTAACAGTATACTGCGACATTAATTATTCACACTTTTTGGGGTGGCTGCTGTGTCATATAAAAGTATTGTAAGCCATTAGCTCAGGTAAAATTATCTGTCTTCTATTTCCATCGTGTTGGACAAGTGGTTGAAGACTGGGGTAGTTTTAGGCATTTTCTTCCAAATGTTCCATGACTAGGTTTTACCAATCCCACAGAACGCTGACACGGTGTCGTATCCCGTGATTACTTGGGAAAATGGTGAAACTGATCGGATGTCATCTGAAAAGTTTTCTAAGAATATAGTCAGTGAGAAAAATATATTGTTCTTTCCACTTCCAAATTCAAACCTGAGGTCTTGCAAGTCCAGTGATTTTAACAATAAAAAAGTGACTGCTGCAATAACTACCACACCATGATCAACAGCTGTAATCAACTGCAACAAACTGTAACAATTGAAACGGCCTTGTGGCCATACTCAACATAGTATTTCTTTCGTAAGAGGCGTCTACCATAAGCTTCTTCATGATTATATGATGCAACGCCTGCGCTGTTGAATGTGGAAC
Organism: Timema bartmani; assembly: GCA_902151455.1. Taxonomy (NCBI): domain Eukaryota; kingdom Metazoa; phylum Arthropoda; class Insecta; order Phasmatodea; family Timematidae; genus Timema; species Timema bartmani. The sequence goes on from CABFWB010002817.1 coordinate 18,117, forward strand.
GTAATCTCCTGTAGGGCGCCTCCCCAGGTGGCGGAGAGGGGGATGCTCGCCCCCACTGGGCTTCTCGCAGATCTGGGGACTATTAGATCCAAACTGTGGTGGGACACCCAGCGGGGCAGGGTACCGGGGGCGTAATATACCCGGGGCGGACCAACTAGTAGGTTAGATATAGGAAAGAAGGACAATTAAGTCTTTTAGATTTAGGTGCTTACTCTAAATTTATTATTGTATTAATATAAAAAAATAACATAGCTAAAAGATGTAATGTTAGTTCAAGATGCAGATCTAGGTCCCGAGCTATATGATAGGAATTGGAATAAATAGTGTAAATAAAAAAATAAAAAAATTTTGAATTACCAAAAGACCTGATCTTCGTAGTACATGCCACTAGTTTTCTACCTACTTCTGAAATAAAATTTATATCACTTTTTTTAACACAACTTTTTACCCTCCGTTCGGGCTATACGCTGATATCACTCTTGCAAGAATATTAAATAGCTGTTTCTTACTGTCATCAACGAAAATAAATTTTCTGGTGTCCAAAGGCCGCAGGAGTGGAGCTCCTAAACATGAAAATTGATTACGTTAAGAAATACTTGAAAATAAATTAAAATTAAGTTATTATTAAATAATCTTTTGATTTTGGTTTATCTCAAGACAAAGTACGACACAAAAACCGATATCACGTTTTTCGCAATGACAACACGAATCTTTTTGGACTTTTATTTTTGTTTAAATTTATTCTTTTCACACCTTAAAAATGTGACATGAATAGGCTTTTAAGAAAGACGAAATATACCTGTGTGTAATTGATAAAATATTTGAGTAACGAGAGAATAGCTTTGGAATGCCTAGCTGTTACAAATTAATGGTTCATTTCAATTGACCCTTTTATTTGAAACAATGTACTGATATGAAAATTCACAAAACTTTTGCTAACGTTTAATCAACGAAAAAATATCAGATAAGTGTATTAGAAAAATTAATAGTATGTTCGCGTTTCAAAAACGTTTATCTAGAATTGATTAAATTAAAAACTAAAATAAAAATATACAATTTATCGAAATAAATAATAATTAATTAAATAAATAATATTACAAGAACATACGATTTCAACAAATAAGAATGTGAAATTTTATCTTTCTATAACATTATATCGTGCACTATATATAGTATATACTATAAAAATTAGTTTAGCAATAAATTTATTATTTGAAAGAAAAATATAATCCTACGTTTTTGTTTGAAATTAATTTTTCCATAACTAGTGCATTTAAGTATGGTATTTAGCGAATCATAGACTATTCTATAAACAACACGACAAACATATTTACTCTGTCTTCATTCCAATCTAACATAGTTATTACTATCATCATCATGATAATAATAATAATTATTATTATTATTATTATTATGGGTTCAGTTCTACGACAGGTTCTCTGCCTCCTCTGTCAGCGTCCATAATTTGCTTCATTCCTTTGTGCTATCCAATATTTGAATCCTCCTTTCCAAGCATTAACCTTTCCTTCTATGACGTCGTGCAGAAGACAGCTCCTCTTAAGTATGCTTTCAATTCAGTTTTATTTGTACCGAGGAATCGCATGCATTGTTCTCTCTTCTCAACCATTCTTCTTAGGACTTCTTTATTTGTCATTCCGTCTGTCCACCTGATCTTCCCAAGTCTTCTTCAGCACCAAATTTCAAAGCTCTCCAAGTATTTCTTTTCCAGCTTCCTAAAAGACCAAGTTTCAGCTCCATACAGCGCTGTGCTCCAAATGTAAAATTTTATCAGTTTCTTCCTCAGTTCCAAAATCAACTTACTGACCAACAGTAACATCTTATTGTTGAAAGCTTTCTCGGCCATGGCAGTTTTCTATCTAATTTCCTAGGTATTGTAGGTATCCTTTGTCAGAGTATTCCCAGGTATTTATATTGCCATATGCTTTCCAATAATTTGTTTCTGAATTTGATTTTCAGCGGCTTTCTATTTTTTAATATCCCGTGACTTTTGACTTCTCAATTTTGGTCATCATCCCAAATCTTCTCCTTGTCTCCAGCAGCTGGGCCAGTAATGCTAGATCATCTGCGTATCTTACTGTGTTAATGACGCATCCTCCTAATCGGGAATTGCCACGTCCCTCCAGGGCGTCCCTCTCCATATAGGTTGAACTTATTGGCTTAGAAACAGCATCCCTGCCTCACTTCATTTCCTACCTGTACGCCCTTGGTATCTACATTATTCAGCCACATATTTACTCGCTGTCCATTGTACAGGCTTACAATCAGCCTTTTGTTCCTGCAGTCCTTGCCGATCTTCTTGAGAATGTCCATAAGTTGTTTCCCCTTAGATCTATTAAACGTTTAATGCCAGTCAACGAAACTAATATAGATTTCTTTCTTGATTTACAGCACTTTCTATGAAATTATTCCTAGGATCTTAATGCCTGGCATATCTGGTTCCTTTTCTTTTTCTGAATCTAAATTTGTCTTCTTCCATCACACTTTCTATTTTATGTTCCAGTCACCTGTTGAGTACTCCTACCATTATCTTCCCCACATGAGAGATGATGCTTATGGTCCTTTGGTCACTGCATTTCTTAGCTTGTTCCTTCTTCTTTGGAGCCACCATGGTTGCATGTAGAAAGTCCTTAAGCATTTCTCCTGTTTCTTAGATCTTATTTATATGTTTGGTTATAGCCATTTATCCGTTGTTTATTAGTTCCTTCATCAGGTCAGCTGGTATTTCTTAATTACTAGCAGCTTTCCTTCTTCTCATGTCCTTTGTGGCTCTCACACTTTAAAATGCTAGGTCCTTCAATCTGCAGGTTTCCTAGGTCGATTTTCCTTGTCGTAAAGTGTTTCAATATATGAAGGGAACAGGGCTAAAAAGAGGAAAAGTCGAATTTTAACTCAATTTGAGCTACTGCTGTCTTCTGACAATCATTAGACCTTTATAATGCCCTTTAGATCAAGGTTAAGAAAGTCCTCTCTCATATTCAAATTGATTTAAAAAGTATCTTCTGGGGTCTTTATGAGGTTTGAGATATAAAGGTTGCTGTCCTGTAAAATGTGTGTAGTGGGACTTTCCCCTTTTTTCCTGTACCCTTCATATATTTTCCAAATCCTCAGAACCTCTTTATGATCCGTCACCATCCGAAATTTTGGGTGTTCTATTCCTATTGTTTGCACAACATTGTTTTCATTACCTCCCAATCACATTTTATATGAATGTGAATATATATATATATGAATATACAGATACATACATATATGTTATTATATGTATGTATTAATGTGTATATATTTATGTGTATACATATTATATTCCTATATTTATTTATATATACAGTACATCATATAATATGTATGTACAGGGTTTTAAAAAAGGGCTAATAAATTTAAGATCTTGTACTATTTATTCACCATCATGAATTGGTTATAGACTGTGACCAGATACGTTTAGTTAAACGCCTCCATCTCACTCTGTCCTTCCACAATTATTCCTCCTGGACTCCCTTTCACCCTCCTTCTCTCACTTGTACACCTGCTGCTATCTCTTCTTATCATCTCTTTGGTTTCCTTGTGGTCTCTTCCTTACATACTTCATATCCATTAATCTTATTGGAATCCTCTCTCCTTCCATCCTCATTATGTGTCCATACCATCTCATCCTTGATTCTTCAACTATCTCATGTATCCCCTGTACCCTAACTCTTGACCGTACATCTTCAATTCTAATCCTATCTCTTACCATAGTCTCCACTTTCTTGTTTCTCTAACATCCAAGCTCCATGTATCCACTGCAGACGTAACTATGGGTATGAAGTATACTCTATACAATACTTCCTTACACTTCAGGCGCACTTATCTTTTCTATTGTAGGGGTCTTACACACATGTAATAACTACTACTACTAAGGATGGTTTATCTTAAATCGTCTCCCACTCTCCCTCCAGACAAATGTGTGTAAGCTACATCCAAAATAATTCGTTCCTAATCTATACCCAATTAGAGTAATCGTTATTTTTTTGTATTATCTGAACAGGTAATGGGATCCAGTGATAGACAATATTGTTATTAGGGGAAGGGTGGGCATAACGGCCAGGCTAAGGTTTTCTGAAGTTTTTAACTGACTTTCAAGCGATACAGAAACTTCAAAATCATAAAATATACACATCAACCATCCTAGTATATGCAAGAATTTTTTTGTTGTGGTTGAAAAAAGGGGAAGTAACTAAATAATCAATTTTCCAAAAAGTACCTAAGTGGCCATTATGCCCACAGGGGTAGGGTATAATGGCCACATAGCTGAAAAGTGGCAAAGAAATTGAGAAAACGGGTTTCAAATTATAAGAAATCTATTTTAAGGAAATGTTTATTTATTTAAAGTAAAAAAAATTAATTTTAAACATGTTGAATACAAAGTTATTTTTTTTCAAAAATACCTATTATATAAAAAGTTTTTTTTTAAGGAAAGTCATTTTTAGTGAGTTTAGCTACAAGTTTCGCATAAATACCCATTGTCCTCTTCCCCGACACCAGCACACAGTCCATGGGCCCACAAACCACATCCTTGGCACTTGATCCAACGCTCATTGGAAGTTGAAGCTGAAAATTTTTCACAACAATATAAACATTCTGAATCGTAATCATCATCGATGTCTTCAAACAGGTTTATTTTACCTGTGTTGACCCGGGGTTTCTTAGCTTTTTTCTTCGGATTTTTATTAATAGTCTTAGCATTCTTTTTTTCTTCAGCTATTTTCCGTTTCATATATTTTTATTTTTATTTTGCTTCCTTACCACCTTTCTCGTAATAAGGACTTCCTGACAACAACGCTGCATAACCTTTCTTCCGCGCATTGGTTTTACGTTTTGCTTCAGATACACGAGACACAGGGGTAACATCCTCAGGGTGGATGTAAAATGATGACCCCGGTTGTGGATCATAAGTTTTATCTAGGACGGAGGTAACACTGCTCGACGATCCAGCTTGCAATGATGGAGCGACAGTCCTGTCGGTGGGTGGTGGCTTTATAGCATTTACTGCTGATGCCATGACAGCTGGTGGAAGTGGTATTTCCGTTATTTCTGCTGCAGCAAAGTCTTCTTCTGAGAAAATGTGACCATTGAGTGGTTCAATGCCACATTTGCTAAATCCATTCACTGCATTGAGTGGAAGAGCAGCCTTCATGTAGGCTTCCCCAAAAAGACGACTCACTTGAAATTGCGTCACTGTTCGCCCGGGGTTGTTCCTTAAAAATCGTTCGATTGCCTGAACGTAAAAAGTGTTCAAAGGCCCATGAAAGAAACGTCCAAGGGCTGCAGTGAGGTGGTATGCACACCACAGCTGTATGATTAGCCCTGGCTAGCCTAATGAACTCAATGTTTTTAGTATGAGTAATATACCCATCTAATATCAACAATACTGGATCATCTTCTGTGGGTTTAGATTGCATTAGAAAATGCATAAACCATTGTACAAAAATATCTGTCTGCATCCATCCAGTAGGGTGGCAAGTAAATGCAGTCCCTGGAGGAGCTCCATCCATCAATTCAGCCTTCATCCGAACCCGGGGAAAGATAATGAAAGGGGGGTGTAGATTCCCCCAGCTGACATACATATTACCAAAGAAGACAAAACCCCTCTTTCGGCTGAGGTGAGAGACCCAACCTGTCGTCTACCCCTCAAAGATAGAACTTTTGAGCTTTTAGACTGGACTGTAGTGAGCCCAGTCTCGTCAACATTGAAAATTCGATGGGCTGGGTAATTGTGTTATGCCTCTTTCCTCGATTAGGATGTCAAAAAATTTCTTAATGGCAACCTTGTTAAAACCACTAATTCTTGCTGAAGAAGTTGGCTCAGGCGACCTTATCGTTAACTTTGGATGGCGTTTCCGGAAACCAGCGATCCACCATTTTCCAGCCATCCTGATATCTTTATTAAAATTATGAGGAAGGTTGTTGTTCTCAGAAAGTTCAAATGCTGAACTTTGCAGATCCTTAATAGTCATACCAAAAAATCTCGTCTCCAACATTAATAGATGGTTGTAGATTTCCTGTTCATGTTCCCTAGTAAATACGGACTTAAAACCTCCAAATTCCTTTTTGTTGCCTGTAGCACGCATATTTTGGTTCAACACTCTCCTCTTCAAAGTATTCCTAGGAACATTATATGTGGTTAGCGTTTCCGGAAACCAGCGATCCACCCTTTTCCAGCCATCCTGATATCTTTATTAAAATTATGAGGAAGGTTGTTCTTCTCAGCAAGTTCAAATGCTGAACTTTGCAGATCCTCAATAGTGATACCGAAAAATCTCGTCTCCAACATTAGTAGATGGTTGTAGATTTCCTGTTCTTGTTCCCTAGTAAATACGGACTCAAAACCTCAAAATTCCTTTTTGTTGCCTGTAGCACGCATATTTTTGTTCAACACTCTCCTCTTCAAAGTATTCCTAGGAACATTATATGTGGTTGCAGCGGTTAAGAAAGCCATGCCGTCCTTCACTGCCTCTATTGCTTTTAGCATGTTACCTGAATCCCACGATTGCCTTTCTCCCTTGCGCTTGTAATTGTAAACCATCGCTCCTAAAACAAAACAAAATTAAAATATAGTTAAAACAATCATAAAAAATTATGAAATTTAAAACTATTATAATAGAATCAATTTTTTTTACATTTAATACAATATTAGGTAACATGAAGTGCTACAAATAATCGTTTATTGCACATAATTATATTTAAATCTTGTATTTATTATAATTATAATATAATTGTATTAAAAACAAAGAGAAATAGTGCAGACGGGCATAATGACCACAGTGGCGGGCATATTAGCCACCTACTGGCCGTTGTGCCCGTCCAGACACCATTAACAAAAGCTTGTTGTCAGACGTTAACAAACAGCGATGAACCATTTCTTAATATTGAATTTTGTAGCCAAATTACCACTCTTTTAAAACAACTATGTTTCAAAAACCTAGCTTGTTTTACTAAGTTTGTAATCATTACATGAAGTGAGAACTTACCTTAGATCAGAGGATAGGAAAGACACAAAAATTGCAATAACTTGTGATCACGCACTTCTTTCTTCTTCTGGTGATTCAACCCAACTAAGGGGATTGTGAGGGTAACATTCACGCAGGATAGCAGCACTGTACAGCCTTACAAACCCGCCTGGCCGTTATGCCCGCCCTTCCCCCATATGCTGTTTCATGGAGTTGCGCCCTTTGAAAGGAACCATACTTTCATCAACTTCCAGATATCTGGAAGGGTTAAAGAGCTCTGGGAAAACTTCTTTCAAATGTGTTATGAGAGGCCTAACTTTATATAGCTAATTATTGATGAAGATAGAATTCAAAGTTGTAAAAATGGATAAAGTTGAAGTTATAATAATAGATGGAGACTGATAAGAAAATTTTATAAAAATAATAACAAATTGAATAGGTGATCTATATTATGAGAACAATTTATAAAATTTCATTAGACTTTATACATAATGAACATCTAAAAAGTTGATAACACATTAAAAATGTAAACTTTGAGTCATTTAGTGTTGATGACAAGTTAAAACTTATTTAAATATAAGTTAGAAAGACAGAATTGTGTTATTATTATTATGGTTTATAGGCCCATCATCACATTGAGGTCATTAGGGCCTTTTACAATATAAAAAACATAGTAAAATCCCCATAGGGAAGAGTCATAATAATTCACCTGCATATGCAGGTAAATAAACAATATAGTATAAAAGAGTGATACACCTGCTTAAAAAAAACCACAGGTGTATACACTACTTTAAAAGTACAAAACAAACATATTAAAATAACACGTTAAAATAACAAAACAATCCCTTATGTAGATTCACCTTCTCCCTTTTATTTAATTGTGGTCGTTAAGTAGAAGGCAATGGAGACGGTGTAACATAAAAAATTATGAAATTTAAAACTATTCTAATAGAATCAATTTTTTTACGTTTAGTACAATATTAGGTAAAATGAAGTGCTACAAATAATTGTTTATCACATATAATTATATTTAAAACTTGTATTAACTATAATTATAATATAATTGTATTAAAAATAAAGAGAAATAGTGCAGATGGGCATAATGGCCACGGCGGTGGGCATATTAGCCACCTACTGGCCGTTGTGCCCGTCCAGACGCCATTAACAAAAGCTTGTTGTCAGACGTCAACAAACCGCGATGAACCATTTCTTAATATTGAATTTTGAAGCCAAATTACCACTCTTTTTAAACAACTATGTTTCAAAAACCTAGCTTGTTTTACTAAGTTTGTAATCATTACATGGTGAGGACTTACCTTAGATCAGAGGGTATGAAAAATACAAATATTGCAATAACTTGTGATCACGCACTTCTTTCTTCTTCTTGTGACTTAACACAACTAAGGGGACAATATAATAATAATTAACTTACTAGTAATAACAATTATAATAATTAATTTACTAGTAATAACAATTTAATAATTAATCAATTGACATAGTTAATGAGTTTATACAATAATATATAAACACATTAACCATGTTAATTGATATATTTTCACTGCACTCTACAAACTATCGTATTTCTTATGTACGCTCTGTGTGAGCAAATAAACAGTATTTTTTAGCGTTAACTTCTAAACTTATTTCCTCGCTAGCTTCTTATAAAATATCTGCATTTCTTTCAAGTGTTTCCTTACATTACCCTGAGAAAGCTAAATTACTTACGTATCCTATAGCTGCAGTGTACCGTTTAATGTTAGGCCTCACCTACTTTCCTGCATTACCCTTATAGCATACTCTAAGACTAAATTAAAGAGTAATGAAGAAAGCGCATCTCATTGTTTATATCCATTATGAATTATCAAAATATATGATATGTGATAAATACTACCGTGCCTCACTTATCAGTCAAACATACCTCAATTAGTTTGACAAGTTTTTTGGGTATCTCACACGTTTCCTAAGATTTCATATTATTTGTTTCTTTTAACAGGTGTATATATATATATTGTTTATGTACTGTCATGCTGTATTCTTCTTTATTTTCCTAATATTAATTAATTAATATCTGATTTGTTTTTTCTAATTTTTAGAAATCCATTACGATAGTCCTCAATAATTATTTCTTCGGAATATGGCATAAATCTCACTAAAATTATGCTAGATAAAAATTGGTACAATGGTAGTTATATATTTTTGCACATTCAAGGGACCTCTAGTAGTGGCATGACACGCCAATATTTTGTTAGTAAAATATATATATATACCTTTAACAGATGAGACCAACGTCCTTGAACCCTTTGTGAGGTTTGCGTAGTGGATTCTGACACAATCGGTTCACAACTCGTCGTGTGCCATCAGCTCGTGGACTTTTCCTTTCTTGACGTGTCGTGCCGCCAACCAGCACAGGGGAGTGAGTAGTAGATTATGACGTCATCAAAATGGTGACATCACCCATTCGGTGTGTTTTGCTGCCAAACTGATTCCAGGTATGTGTACCAAAATAGATTCAGACCTCATTACCAAGTAATCCGGGCATGGTCTAAGGCCCCAACCACTTAAATGAAAAAAAGAGCCATTGTATTTTGAGGGATTTGAACCAAATATATATTAAAATAGATCAAAATGAGCAGGATTTAAACATATGGTCAATGACCTCAAGTACAGGAGTGACCATGTACTAACAATACCGGGAAAAGCCTACAGAGAAGTGAAATAACTATTCCCGTAGTGTCACTGACCTCAGGTAGGTTTGAACAGGTACAATCGATTACGTCACAGGGAAAACCCATGATTAACTCAATAGGGTTGTGACTCTTGACGCATGACGTCAATGGAACGAGCCACCCTGAACACTACTGGTGATGGAAAAACCCTACCTATGAACTACAGTTTGATCTCTTCCCACCAGCCTGGTGTACCGTTAGGATTCGAACTCCATACATACCCCAAATTTAGCCAACCTGGACAAGCCTTAATATAATAATATTGTAACGGGGGCCTGCACGCGACCAGATGGTCCGCGGGCCATTCACACGTCACCGTCTGAACCACGAGTTCCTTAGAGGATATTGGAGTAAGTTGCTGATTAAACCAGATTGAAAACACGCATGAATCACTCATGGTTTTGATTATTAGAAATACCACACAAAAACACACACTGAATTAACTATACAGCTAGACAATTTCATCAAATTACGTAATAAAAGCAATAGTCTGTAAATTAATAAACAAATGAAAATACAATAAATATAATTACACTAAATTAAGTTAACAGCTTGTTGATGAAATGCTAAATAACTAGTTTAATATACAAATATCAGTTTCTTGTAATGCTCGTTCATGGTACAATCTCCAATATACTCATGGCACCCTACCATTGGTCCCTGCGCCGTGCACACTATACCGACACGCATCACACGAACACTAAACACGCTAATCCACTCCCAAACTCACTGGTTGAGAACCAAGTACTGAGAATCCTCTGGCTAGTACCGACAAAGTATATATAGGAATAGCAATAAGAGTCTAGAAATCTCCCTTTCTAGATTACTGGGCTAGAATAAAATGAGCCTAAACTCTAGGGCCGGTCTAAGGCAAAAGTCTTGTGTGCGCAAAACTTACATTTTGCGCCCCCATCATCCCATCTGAAAAAACCGTGGAGAATACTATATATGGCCATTTTTAAACTAGACCCTTTGTATGCATTTTAAATGTTCTTTCCCAAATATGTTACACATCTGAGATTGTCTTTCCCCAGAATTCGGGAAATGTGTTCCTTCATAACAGGATCGAATTTTTCAATCAACTCTACGAACCCGAGAAAATTTATATTGTTTCTGCTGTAGAGGGTTACGTGAGTTCCTCGAGAAGCCATGTTGTGTTGGGCAAGGAACTGTATGATGGCAAGATCTCCAATGCTGTTTTGGGCAAGGAACTCTATGATGGCAAGATCTCCCATGCTGTTTTGGACAAGGAACTCTATGATGGCAAGATCTCCCATGTTATGTTGGGCAGTGAACTGTATGATGGCAAGATCTCCCATGCTGTGTTGGGCAAGGAACTGTATGATGGCAAGATCTCCCATGCTGTGTTGGGCAAGGAACTCTATGATGGCAAGATCTCCCATGTTATGTTGGGCAGTGAACTGTATGATGGCAAGATCTCTCGTAAGGACATTTTTCCGTATCTCTTTTTCCTGAGCAATAAATATTTGATTTTCAACATCAATTGCCTTGCCAGTATTACGCCTCCTTTTTGCTTTAACCCATTTTTCTTAGCACTTTTAGTGTTGGAGGACGTCTGGTTTTGGGAAATAGTTTTTCCAATGTGCCTCCAATCACAGTTTCCATTTTCATCAGATAATGTAGTGCTGATGATTGTCGTGTTAAATATCTTGCAGCAAAAACAACATACACTTTCCTTAGAGTGGGAATACATTAGCCCTTGTCTTCTAATTTTATCGCCGTTGGAAGCAATCCTATAGTAGAATACGTTGAAAAATGATCTTTTGGTATCGTCTCTAGGGTAGCTGTCTAATACTCTTGAGTTTGGTCCTTGCGAAATAACAAAATCACGTCAATTGCGCTTAGCACTTGGGGTCAATTAGCCGGATCGTTCATTTTGTCACAATAATTATTAATTTCTTGGATTGTATCAGTCACATAACTCTTATCACTGTGATGAGTAACTTTCGTGGTGTTAGAATCATCGGCATTAGTATTTATTAAATCTTCTGAGCAATCTTCGTCCTCCTCTGAGCGCTGTTTCAACAGATGATCCTCGTTATATTCATTATCACTTTAACGTTATTTACTAGTGGTTGCCTTCATTAAATAGTTACAAAGTAGTTTAGCACTTGACTTAGTTTCTTGTAACTTTTTGCTTTCCATTTTCTATTTTCGGCTACAGAAAGTTTGGAAAACATTTTAATAACTGTTTAAAAAATAGATGTAATATTATTTAAAAAAACAGAAACCACAAAATGTAAAAACGTAATAATAACAGAAATACAACATACGATACAATACACTTCACAGAGTACAGTACCTACTAAAAGGGTTTGCACCAAATTAATAACTGAAAACAAAACTTAAGCAAAATTTCACAGAACACCCTATAAACTAAAAATTGTAAGTAGCGAATTGCAACACGCCGAACTATAAATAAAGTGAGTAAGGCTTGGTTTATATTCATGCATAATTCATAACTAATAGCAAATAGTGTATAGTGTATAGTGAGCAAGAAGTTGAAATACATTATTTTAAATGATGGCGTCTATAATCGATTTATAGTGAATAGTGAAATAGTTCACAGTGCATAAAGTTGATTTAACTTTAACTTTTCTTATACGTTATGCACGAGTTGTGAAACGATATTCTCGCGAGAAAAATCTAGCCAATAGGATTTATGGAAAACATAATTCGATATTTTTCAAATATTATTTTATAAGTTAGAAGTTGGTCGCCATATTGGGCTTTAATTATCGTTAAATAGTTTTATATTGTGATTTTAACTTGAAAATGAGTGAAAATGAAAGTGACAATGAATATACGGTTGAATTTACAGAAGATGGTTTTGTGTCTGTTGCTTGGGGGAGGAACCCCGCACCTCCTATTAATGTAGTTTTTGTACTTGCCTTGGTCACTTGGGAATTTTTATGGTTTAAAACACCAGGAGTTGGAAAATTCATTGTCTAAACCCACATAACCCCCCTCCAAAAAATACATTTCGTGCAACGCCCTTGTACTCTAGCCTCATTTCATTCAACCACTAAACCAGATTGTCCTCAAATGAAGATAAATAATTCAAACATACTATTAAATATAGAAGGATGGGTTCTATAAAATTCATTTACCCGTGATGATAAAAAGCCAGAAATGCAATTCTAGATGGTCTGCCATTAAATGCTAAATATATAAATTCAGATTAATACTATTTAGTAAACAGTACCAATATTTATCTCTCAGATTATAATACAGCTAGTAAAATTGACGTGTTAAAGGGAACACGGATATTATATTTGTAAGTATGTAAATTATTTTGAAGACCAATGATTTACATATCCATAGAGGTAATATCCTTAAAATACTACGTGCGCAAGGAGATCACCTCTCAAACAAATGACAATCGTTATGAATGTCTTATTCACTATGTTGCATTATAAACCTTAGTAATTTTCTTATTAATTGTGCACTATACAGTATGCGCTATTCACTATTAGTTATGAGTTATGCATGAATATAAACTAAGCCTAAGGGTTCGGACAGACTGACGAGCATGCGAGCGAGCGCGCAAGCGACTGGGTGGACAAACTGGCGAGCGTGCGAGCGCGCGCCTAACTAGAAGATAGCTCTCTAAAGTTGTTGACAAGGAGGCTACGAATCTTGGCTCAGTGAAATGAGGGTGGTTTTAGACAAGTGATTTATTGTTGTGGTTTTCTCCTCCTCTCTCCACGCTAATGGTGATTCTTATTTGTAAGGGTCTACTTTGATATATATGGTTTATGATCTTACCAATTAAATTAGGCCGTCAGTAGCAAGTGTACTAAATCTATCGATATTAATAAAAATGTCAAAATGAGAAGTTTTCCTAGCACTCAATGAACCAACATATAATAATATTGCCTAACGCCTGTAAACTAGACTGTACCGGGTCGAGCGCGCGCGCTTGAAAAATAGAACCATTTCTATCTTTCACGCGCGCGCTCGGTCGCTCCAGTCTGGCAACCTCTTATTACAACCAATGTGTTCTATTTTATATTTTAGTCGCTCGCGCGCCCGCTCGCCCAGTCTGGCCGCCCCCTAAGCCATTGTCAATAAATCATTTGCACGGGGGCTAGGCGACTCACTGAGAATCAAAACCAACATTACACTTACCCCCCCGTACCTCCATCACCCAAAAAAGGTTCGGCCTGAGCCAAACTCATAGATCGTACAGTCTCTACTCGGCAACTAGTATAATAGTCCTGTCAGCAATGTATTTGACATGGGAACATCGCAACGAACAGCCTTCAAAATGTATTTACTTTGTTAATGTATTCTAATGCAATAATTTGAAATAAAAAAAGTACTCTGTTTGACACGAATTTAAATATTAATTTAAGAAATAAGCATTCTTCTTACAAACTACTTTCTTTAATTATACTTATATTTTTCCAGATTAAAAAAAATATATATATTTTTTGGGCCATTTTGTCGCCCCCTGAATTATTTGTGTATGCGGTTGCACACGCCGCACACGCCCCCTTCTAGACTCTTCCAGACGTGTACCTTTTCCTCCCCTCTGCCCCCCTAATCTACAAGCCAAGTGAGACCTCCGCTGCATACCTGCTAAACAAGGAGGGTGATAGACAGAACAGGGAGCGCAATTAGGGTGAACACCGAGAAGCGCGCCGGTCCCACTGTCAGACACTAATCTCGTTACAATAGTTAATCAAACTTAACTTATTTAATATAACAGATGGTAAAAATACATATCCAAATAAACTGCTTAACCAATCTTTTCGTGTTTGTATTACTACAATACACCAGGCTGGTATTTCGACCATGACTTCCCCGTCACCGGTAATACCAACTACTCAAACAAACCGTTTAGGTTGCATGTCTCCTAATGAGAGGCTATCAATAAATGTATACAGTAAGTTGAGTATCTACTGAGTAGGACTAGAATAATTCCAAGTGGTATAACCAATCCACCAAGGCCGTAGTCGGGGGGGGAGGGGTCGGGGTTCAAACCCCCCTCCCGAAATTTTATGAACAAAATATATATGGCTTTATTTATGGTTCAAACAATATAAAAATTAAGGTACAAGTACAAATTAGGGGGCTGTGTTACCATAAAAAGCACTTCAGAGAGCTTCCAGAGGTGTTTATTATTTATAATTTTTTTTAGCCTTCGGCAGTTATGGTGTTATGTTGTCATAAAAAAAATTTTCAGATAGCTTCTAGAGGTGTTTAATATTTAGAATTGTTCCTATTTTTCGGCGGTTAAGGGGTTATGTTGCCATAAATAAACACTTTAGAGAACTTCGAGAGCTGTTTAACTTCTGGAATTTGTCCTAGGCTTCGGCAGTTAATGGGCTATGTACCATAAAAAAAACTTTAGAGAGCTTCTAGAGCCGTTTAATAATTAGAATTTGTCCTAGACTCCGATAGCTAGGGGTTAGTGTTGCCATAAAAAACACTTCAGATAGCTTCTAGAACAGTTTTTTATTTAGAATTTCTTCTAGCCTTCGTCAATTGAGGGATGGGCCCACCAAACCCCCCCCTGAAATTATTGGCTGGCTACGGCCTTGCAATCCACCATAAACCAGATCGATGTAAGTTGCCTCCCCTAGTGTTTCAACCTTAATATAGATTGTTTAACTGTGTGTGTTATCTTGATAAGCAGGTGCCAGGTAGGTTGATGGCTCAGACTTATAGCACTTCCGTTTGTAACTACACAACGCTACTATGACTTGCAACTGTTTCTCACAACACATGATTAATGATGCGAATTAACGCACACGTATGAACCGTATCTAAATTCAAAGTACTGTGGTCTTCTACTCCATTAAAACGGGAATATAAATGTGACCCTGTGTAAATTATAACACACGTTTTTTCAATGTCGTGCTTTAATAAATGATTACATTTAACACACGGGGCTTACTAACGTTTTAATCTGAGGTTTTGGTATGAGGAGGAAGATTAAACATCAAATGAGTCCACATTGGCATGAGAAGTTGGTGAAAAATCGATAGTTACTAACTAAATTTTGGCCTCCTTACTCCCTCCCCCCCAATGTGATGTTAGGATTATAACCCCATAGATACGAGTAATTTAAAATAAGCTGACTTTGACAAGTTTATTAGAATATTATTTAATATAACTTAACTAATCTAAACTAGATAAGTCTTACATAACATAAACTGACATAAATATGTTTTAAAGGCACATGATTCTAAATAAACAGTATCTTCTTTAAAATTCAAATAAGTAAGTATATTTTCTCTTGTGCCCTAAAGTGAATTAGATAAATTGGAAACAAACAAATATTTCAGATTCTAAACAATTTTTCAAAGAAGGGTAGTAATTCATAGCTATGATTTCTTAGCACATTTTGTATTGGCAATGAATAATAACAAAATTATGAACTATTCCAAAATAATCTAAGTAGTTAAATTTACTTTTAAATTTTATGAATAGAATGAGCGTAACATGCCAGAGGTGTATTGTTTTTACCTACCTATCTGTCTCACCTACCCAAGCATGCTAAAATGATGACCAACAGGTTCACATGTCAGGTGTGTGGTGTTTATATAATATACCTGTCTGTCTTGTCTACTAGAGTATGGAGGCGACATTCCTCTTGCACATTTCTAGCAGCTTCTCACCATCCTTTTTCCTAGTTCCCCAGCCATCTGCTCCTAGCACTTCTTCATATCCTTGCCTATCCGTCCCAACATGAGCATTGAAGTCACCCATGACTATTTGACTCTACCCTCTTACTTGATTCTGCAGGTCTTCTGCAAACTCACCCTTCTCGTTCGCTGTACAGACCACCAGTGAGGCATACACTTGCACCACCTCCACTATCCTATTATTCACTCCAAATTTTACCTTCATAAGTCTGTCCTTTATTCCCTTCACCTCTAGCCTTGGCCCTTCCCTTACCCCTACCACTACTCCGTTCTTTCTTCCTTCCTCATTTCCAATCCAATATAGCTTAGATCTGTTCCTCAGATCCTTCCCTTGTCCCTCACTCCTAGTTTCCACCAGACTCAGTAGACCAACCTTCCTTTTCCCCATTAGATCCATTAAATATTCAATCTTTACCGTCAATGTTCTTATATTTATTGTACCAATTCGTAGTCCATTTCCTTTGCTGGGCCGGTGTCCATATTTGTCCTTTCCGAGGCTTCATGTTCCTATTTTGAAAGCAATTCTGCATCCACTACTAGCTTGCTAGATCTATCGTAGTTTCACCAGAGCCCCATTATCCGTCACTTTTCAAGGTTCCAGCAGGGCTTTCACGGATACCAAAGCTACGCATAGTCCCCAATGTACTTCACTCCTCCCCACAGGCACTCCTCTACTTCGTCCCGTTGCCTGTCTCTCTCGACGTGGACTAGGGGTTAGAATTTTGGGAGATATAACATTTGGTTAACTATCCTTAAATTAAGGGTTAGATATCTAATGCGGAGACCTTATGAAGACCCAGGATACCAAGTTTTTAGCCCAATTGGTAAAATATTTTTTACTCTAGCTCAATATAAATGACAGATGGCAATGTGAAAACTACTTTTTTTGGTTTCAGGGGATCATGAAACGTCAACATTTATCAAAATATTTAGTTCAAATTTTTTGACGATCACAATACTTTCTCTCCAAGATACCGAAGAAAGTAGAAATGGCTCTAAAAGTTTGGCTCAATTTTGTATATGTTATGTTTCTTACATTGTATATAATACTATATATTTCTATTTCTGAAAAAAATATATATAGTAGTTTACTGATGACTGCTTTTTGTAAAATTATTATTTTTGAAATAAATCTAACGATTTTGCTCAAAACAAGCGGTACGATCTATTTTAAAATATTATCAATATTAATAAAAAATCTAAAATAAATTAATTTAAGGGTAATTTCCTTTAGACAAATAATTATTAATATAGAAAGTTTGAAATGTTTCGAAACTGGCCTTGATGATTAAGTTCAAAATGGGCATCTGAGAATAGTTTTAAATGATAAATAAAAATACAATTTTAGTTGTACAAACTACTAATCATTTTAGGGTAGTTTACAAATAACACATTATGAAAATTTGAAATTTGTTAAATCGGCTAACATTGGCTTAACATTTTTTACGTAAACAGTGTTTATTGTGATTAACATAATGTTGTGTTTGTTTAATGAGGAAGTCTTATTTAAAGGTAATTTACTGAAAACCTACATTATTTTCGAAGCTATAATACACAATATGAGAAAGAAAGTTTTTATGATAGTGTCGAAACACTTATTCTATATAAATAAAATATTTTTGACATAATAATATACGTTGTCAATATAAGTTTAAAATATAAAACTTTCTTATACAATTTTATAAAACTAGCTACGATTTTTGTAAATGTAAACTAAATTATAAAGAAGTTTACTAAATATATTGTTAAAACTCCCATTTAATTTATACTTATTTCCTGTTAAGAGGATTAATAGTTTATGGAGGTTGGGACGTTTTAATTTATCCGAGAATATGTAATTTATTTAATCATTTTTGAAAACTTTTCTTGAGTTTACTTTTGAAAGACAAAATAATACAACATTCCCATTAATATAGATTGTTGACGTAATTAAAAGATTAATTAGTGAATTAATCAATCAGAGAATACAACGAACCATTTTTCGCTATTCTCCATAGACCTGCTTGGTTTACCAGTGAGTAAATATTTCCCAGGAATCCACGGGCCTTATCATTGTGATGTGAGCTATCAGGGAGAGATTAGATAAATATTGTAGGTTCAGTTAGGTCTACGTGTTGATCTTACAGCTTTAAAAGTATGTCACGAAACGTAATTAATTATTTTGGGTGCTAACTCTTTTCATAGCGGAAACAGGTTGAGTTGAAGGGTTGGTGTTTTTGGAACCCTTTAGTAGGGGTCACCAAACAAAGCCACGAGCTATCAGGGTCGACCAAAATACGTTTTATGACTAATAGAAAATTAGATAAGTTTAGAGTAATACATATGTAACTAAAACTTACAGCCTGCCCGGGAAATATCCCTTAATTACAATTGAGTAAATATGAGGCAAGCATAATTTAGAAGAAATGCACCCTCATTTAAATAGAAGTGGAGTGCGAAATCATTTAATAAAACCTATCTTTAACAAACCTAACTGGGATTAAAACTCCAACTTCCAAGTCACTATAAGATCAAACTAAACAGCTTGAGGCTTAGTCCTCGTTGCCACTAATGCTGGTAATGTTTTTATGTCACTGTCAAAGTCCGAAGTCTATCCAGTTCGTGACATGACCAACAACTTCTATAGTGTGATTTTGGTAGGAATAACAGTAGAAGTTAGTTACTAAAGTCACTAAAACAATTTTAATATATTTATGCATCAAGTCATGTTATCTGGAACTGTCACTTTTGATAGATATTACCAATATCTATAGAATGACATAAAAAACAAAGTAAAATGTTATTTGTGTTGGCCACAAAGAAATTTGTTTGAATTTTCTCTACTGTTCTTCCAACCAAAATTAGGGTATAGCTTTGGCCACCGAAATCATCCAAAGCACGCACATTTCTTTTTAAGGTATGGTTCCGTTTATTTCCTGTCTAGTAAATTATATTGTATATTCTATATATATTTCCAAGTTTACAATTAGTTTAAGTTATGTCCTGTTAGAAGTTATGTCCTATCTAAGGGGAGAGGGGTGGTTGGAGGAGGGGTTTTGGTCCACATCTGGTCCCCATGGGTCTCCCCACCCTAAGGGTGACTCCCTATCTCAGCGGCTCGGTTAGTTTATGATGGGGTTGTGTTGTATCATACTACCCAGAACTTCAGGCACTGGCCAGATTGTCGTGGTCACCTCGCGCTTTGGCTGGCCAGAATGCGAACTAATATTTTCCCCGATCAAAATTTCTTGATTTGGCTGAAACCGGCCAATGTGCGAATAGCCCAGCCAATTCGCAAAGTGGCCTGTTTCAGGCTTTAACCATAACATACAAACAGATAAAAATAAACATAACATATTAAAATATGTGAGAACCATATAATTTTACCAGATTCTAAAAGTTTATTTCTTCGAAAATATTATTAGTTTTCTAAGGTGGCGCATAGCTAAACTACGTAGTTATTTCCTAGCTACCCAAACACTCAAATAATCGGTGGGTAAGCAGATTGCCTTCCTTATTCTTACCTTATTAGTGTAAACAAAACAATAAAAACAAGAAATTTAGTCAGACGTGGTACAAAAAACAAAAATGTTTACATAGTACTTTGTGTTCTCATCTTCAGTAGTTTTATCATTCGTTTGAGTAATTTTTATGTTTTGATATTTTAATATAAAGTGGCTAACAAGTTTTGACTCCAAAATATTCTGGCACAATTTTTTTTATGCTATATTTCAATTGAAAAAAATAGCAATCCATCATTATTTATTCTTTCAAAGTTTAGAATATGTACCATCCAATATCTGATTGCTATTTTTTTTAAATTATTTTATCTATAAAATAAATTGATTATATACATAGCTTTAGTACTTAAAAAGAGAACCTGATATCTAATATGAACCTGATTATACCTGTATGTGACCTTGTAATAATGGTGTTAGGGAGTACATTTCAACAATGCCCAGAATTGTTGTTATAGCATTGACTAGTATAAAAGAAGGAAGAGAAGTTTGTGTAATAAGTTGATCTATTCAAGAACCCCCTGAAAAGGCGAGCTCAAAAGCGGCCATCTTTAGGGTCGTAATGCCAAGATACGTAGCCTAAAATGAAGTTATTGCATGACTTATTCAAAGGTTCTGTGACTATTATTTTTAATGATCCCAATTTTAATATTTCATATTTTTTTCCAAATTTAAATATTTATTTTTATTTTTGATATAATTTATATCTATCTATTCAGCCACTTTTTTTAAAATTTAATTTAAATACTCTTTGTATAACTCTATTTGATAACTACACCACACTAGCGCTGTGTTTATTTCATGGTACTAACTTTTGCTGCTGTCATTTTCTGAAAACTTTCCATAATGATATCCTCCTCCTTCTTTGTTTGGATGGGGAAGTCCCGATAAAGGAAGGTGAGTTCTGACAAAGAACGTCCATCTTCACTCGATGTTGAAAACTTAACTCGTATGGATTTAGTTTGACGGTATCCAAATTTACCCACGTAATACTGATATAAAATTTTATTTAAAAAAATTGAATCCATTCAGAATTAGATACAAACAAATACATAAATATAAATTAAAATGCGTTTTAAAGAAATGATTTGTTTTCAACTGACTTTAGAGCGTTTGTTGGAAGAACATGGCGTAATGGACATTATGATGGTTAATTAGTCGTAATTTCAATAAATTGATACTAAAATCACCGGGAAATTAAGAGAAATGAAATTAGCGCTGGTAGCACAATATATTTTAGACCTTTTTGGTGGGTTTTGCTTTTGTTAATCGCGGGATGGAGCTATAACTTGTCGGTCATGAGTTTTCAAATCCTGGTTTGCAAGAAATCTTGTCCGGAAATGTGTGACGTGTTATACGTAGCCCCAACGTTGCGCTTGCAAAACCTGGAATATGGAGTGTTATAAAATACATGGCAGTGTCATCCATGGTTTTACTCGACTGTTTTCTTTTGAAACAAGAGAAGATAGACGTATAGTACGTTTCTACGGAAAGGATCTTTAAGAGAATAAACTTCATGGCATGAGCCCGCAAGCAAAGATAGTGCCAACATTTGAGGATAGAGGATGTAATGTGACCAGCACAATGAACCCCTCACCGATTAACCTCAGTTTTTTAGACTGGAGCCGCTATTTCTCATATTGAAAAAGTAACATCATGGTTCACCAAGGAGTATAACAGTTCACTGCACTATTTCAGCAGATTATGTTTATTTTATGTTTATTCAGGCACTAGTTAAGCTCTCAGCACTTAATTATGGAATCATCCTATTTTTTGATAATCTTGGTTTTCGGTGTTCGTTCCTATTTATGGGATTTAGTTTGCTACAAAATTGGAATTTTAGATCTCACAAAGAGGTAGTTTATTATGTGCCGGGCTAGTAGGAATTAGTCCACACACTCGATCATCTCAACCTCCAACAAAGAAAATATCGAGTCCGCAAGAACAGTGGACGGGGTTTGACTTGCCATGGCCAGGCCGATGTGGTCGTTGTTTTGATTGATCGCTGTTGATGGGCCACATTTAACTCTACTGGAATGGTAGCTCCAGGAAACATATTGAAATAAATCGTTTCAAGTTTGGTTCCCTCATCATCTGCTCTTCGCGCATGCGTAGAGACCCACTTCAGGTATCCACCTCTCCGAGCGCTGTTGCTCTGTGTCGTGATTGGTCGATTCCCCCTCTCTTCCTTTCCTAGTCAGGTGTCAATCGGGGAGCCAATATAGTATGATGTATCGCCTAAACTAGGTACAGAACTATATTCACTACGCTGCAGTACATATTAAAAGGTTTGTTTTTCTTCGTTAATAACCAGCTACAAGAAGTATCTACTACACAGGATGCAATGGCGTCGGACTCTGTCGTGGCCAGGATCAGCACCAGGTAGCAAGCACCCCACCACGTGGAGGATAAACAACCAGGGAACTTCGTAGTATGACTATCCAACTTAGAGAGATGGCCCGTTAATTTGTGTACATGTCTTAGAAACCTAGCTAGGGATTTTAGGGTATTATCTAAAAGTCACTTTCTGACAGTTATTTGCTAACCTAAGACAAGAACTTGGCTTAGCTCTACTGTGTAGTAATCTGTGTGTCTGATTTGACCGGGTAGCAATCTGTCGCTTAACGAAATTGCTATGTTTATTTCTAGGTTAGAAAGTTATTAATATTTAATTGCTCTTGATGTTTAATTTATACCTGTAGCTTAACTGCGGGTCATTTGGTTCCCTCCGAATAAAAATATTTACAATGGCTGTGTACGCCTTATTGGTCTGGCTTGACCTGTTGTGTTTCAAGTCGCTTCAACAGCTGGCTAGTGTGGTTAGGCTGAACAGTTTGCTGTATAAGGTATAAACACAGCCTACTAGCTTTAGAATACCCTACTAATCTGAGTTAGGCATTAGGTATTTGACTCCTTGTAGTTCATTATTTTGTGTGCTCAGCCTATAAGCTCCAAATATGTCCTTTGACAACTTGAGACACTTGGTCTCCCTTTTTACTAGGGGAACGTCAGCACCAAGAAACCTGGTGCCAGCTATTAGGTGTTCATGACCTAATTAGACCTTTGCCCGAGTCAATTGCCTCGTTTATGAACACTCCCAATTCAACTTGTTTGCCAGAAGTGTTCAAGAAAGGCCTCTCAAGGCACATGTAAATGTTATTATTTAAAACCACTTAGACGTATTCCTTAAGATATTTCGATTAAATGCGGCAGCGTTCTAGTGTATACATTTCTATCAAGTTTTGATAGGGGGCATTTCCGTGAAGTTAACGTATTGCCAGTGCAGTCCTATTTGGGGCTTAATTATCTCAAATGTATGGGATCTTGTTAGCTGCCCCTATCCATGGCCTTGACGTTCTCGCCTTTGATAGATGAGCTCATATGGGTTAGAAACAATATAAAGGTCGTCGCCTAGTATCCGGGCAGGTATATATTGGAGAAATAGAGCTATATGAGTTTACATTAGAATTAATTGGATGGTGTAAAGACTTATTATAGCTATGCACTTACGAGTTTGTTTATTATGAGCATTTAGCTTAATAACTCTAAAGTGAACCTATTGCAGTACAGGAGCTACCTGATTAAAACCTTTGAATCTCTGATAGATACCTAGTTACCCTTTTTGTAGGAGTTCTTTACTCAATGTTGACAGTATTATTAAATTAATTATATTTTTTCTAATATTACCTCATAAAGCTCCATTAATATAGGCATTAACCCAGTGAATCAGACAACTTGTTATTTGAGTGCTAGGTAACTCTCAAATTATTGGTATTAACTAAAAAGGCCTATTTATGATGAGCCTAATTAATTGCTTTCTCAAATACATGCTCAATGTTTTTGTATAGTGTTGTATACTCAGAGAATTCACCACAAAACCCATCAATGGGTAACTTGAACTTCATGTAACTCATCATATGTTCAGTAGAGTATTGCATGCCTTGTACTTGTCCTCTCAATCATAACACCCCCCCTTAGTGGAGGTGTGTGCCAATTATTTCTACTAATTTCATAAATTTTGAGAGCCTGCATACATTTTCCAGCCCCCATATTTTGGAGTTAAAAAAATACATATGCTTTTATCTCAGAAAGTCTTAGTTTCATAAAAATATATTTTGAATAAAACTTGTATAGTTTTTAATAGTTCATAGTTATTCACCTTTGTAACAATAAGTTATTTCGTGCCCCAAAGAGTTTTAGATATATTATCACAATTGTAGATACACGCTCTTGTAACTTACCCTCAGAATAACTCATACGGGAGAATGATACACAATTTTTTTTTGCAATCGTTATTAATACCCAGATACTAATTTTAATAATAATCGTTAAAGCTGATTTTGAGAAAATGATTTTTTTTATCTTTTCATCATAATTTTAGGGTTAGATGAATAATTCCAAACCTCTCTTTGGGGAACCTCAAAAAAAATTCTATAAATCAATCTTTAGCGTGATCAGTAAAATTGTTTTGGCTCCAAGCCTGTAGCGGGTATCAGAAGTCCTTGCCCATACAAATTACGCCAGCCAGAGAAAATGATTTCCCATGATAAAATATACATAGATATCGAGATATATATATTAAGTTTATAACATAATTTGTCAAATACCACGCCTCGGGAACATTGCCTGGTGAGAATGGCTCCATGGGATGAGTTGCACGGACAAGCACTGACCTCCATTCAACTCCGTATTCGACTAGGCCACCAACTGTACTGAGCGGATTTGATCATGGCTCGCTAGGGTGCGTATGTCATTGCCCGGTGACTACATGGTCTACTAAGCTTCGAGATGATTCTCTAACCCTCCAAAGATTTCCCCCCCTCCTTACGCCTCTGGATCGTTAGTTCAACTTGTATAAAACGCCTGGGTCCACTGGACACAAATAACCACCTATCGTAGGTCGTAACGGGGTGGCCAACTCCGACCAGAAGGCCGATTCTCTCGCTGAACACTTAGAGGCACAATTTGTACCGACTGACGACCCGTCAGACCCGGTGCACATTGCGCACGTGGCTCAGGTCATCGGTACGGTCTCATACAGACCCTTGGATGAACCTGAACCCACGGAGGCGACCGAAATGTCGCGGGCGTTAGCCGATCTAAGACTAAACAAGGCCCCTGGACGTGACGATATCAATAACGTGGTCCTCAGAAAGATGCCCTTGGAGGCGATTAACTTCTTTGTGGAGTTATTCAACGCTGTCCTGCTCCTGAGTCACTTCCCCAAGCTCTGGAAGCACTCCAACGTCGTCTTCTTTCATAAATTGGGTAAGCACCCGGCCCTAGCTTCGTCTTACCGACCGATCAGCTTGCTTGACTGTTTGGGCAAGTTGTTATAGAGACTTCTACTGACGAGACTAACCCAACATGTTCGCGAGGCGGTCTTCTTGATGGACTAGCAGTTCGGCTTTCGGGCGGGACAGTATACTTCTCACCAGCTCGTCCAGTTCGTGGGGCAGGTCATGAGGAACTTCAACATCAACAGGCTGACTGGTGCTGTCTTTCTCAACGTGGCAAAGGCCTTCGACCGTGTTTGGCACGAAGGTCTCCTTTTCAAACTCCTTTCCCTGAACCTACCCTTCTACCTAGTTAAGAATGTACAATCTTATCTATCCCACCGCACCTTCCCCACTACCTTTGGAAACGCTAATTCCCAAGTTAAAATCATCCGGGCTAGAGTGCCACAGGGTTCCCTTGCGGGCCCATTGATCTTCAGTCTGTACGTGAACGACATTCCGAAATCCCCAGACACCAAGTTGGCATTGTATGCGGACGACACGGCTCTAGTAGCAGAGTCGTGGCGAGGGCAGCTGGTGGAGAGGCGACTCCAGACACACTTGACGCAGTTGGAGGGGTGGCTGACTACCTGGAGAACAAGTATTAACGTGGAGAAGAGTACAGCAGTGCTCTTCACATGGAAAAGATAGTTCCACAGGCCGGCCCCACTCCGGCTGTTCGTAGAACAGATCAGATGGGCGGACAGTGCTAAGTACTTGGGACTTACGTTGGACACCAAGCTGACCTGGCGACTGAACTTTACCGAGCGACTGACCAAGGCGAAGCAAAGGCTGGGAATCCTAGGCCCACTGCTTAACAGGCGTAGCGCCCTGTCTACAAGGAACGGTCTGACACTGTACAAGCAGCTGCTCAGACCGATCCTCGACTATGCGTGTCCCGCTTGGGGCCACCTGGCGGACACGTATATGAGGAGGATGCAAGCATTCCAGAGTAGGTGTCTGAGGATCATTGTGGACGCACCTTGGTACGTTCGGAATGTGAATCTGCACCGAGACCTGGATATGCCTACCATCAAGGACCACTTCCGGAAGCTGGCGCAGTCCTTCTACGCCAGACTCCCCGGTGCCACCAATCCTCTTATCCAGGGGCTTGGGAATTACGTCATCGACCCTGGGGGGTGCCACCGACGTCCCAAAGCCCTGCT
>CABFWB010002817.1:45003-63319 GCA_902151455.1 Timema bartmani
AAGTGCAATTTGTTTAACCCTCTCTCTCTCTCCACCATCACCATACTTCCCACCGCGACTCACGTTGCCGGGACTTCCTCATGTTCCACCGCGACTCACGTTGCCGGGACTTCCTCATGTTCCACCGCGACTCACGTTGCCGGAACTTCCTTCCGTTCCACCGCGACTAACGTTGCCGGAGCATCCTTCCGTTCCACCGCGACTAACGTTGCCGGAACATCCTTCTGTTCCACCGCGACTAACGTTGCCGGAACACACTCGCCGACCTTTTTCCTACCCACGCGTGTCTAAACACGACGTCACCGACGTCGTGACATCAACTAGTTACCCCCGAAGTCGAAGGGATGGATAACAAGTGCAATTAGGTTAGGTTTTGATAGTCGAAGTCATGTTGACCACGTCATGAGGTCTCTTTTATATCTCTTGTTTTTAATACTCGGTCCTTTAGACCAGTAGTTTCATTGGAGTGTATCTCACTCCCTGGCCTGTATGACCATATTCCTGTCTGTAATGCCTTTTGATAGAATAGGAGGAATTTAAGTTGTTCAAGGCCCGTTATTAAGACCTAGTTAGGTAATTGTTAGTTGTTCTTGTGAACTGACATGGATTGTTGTTCACCTGTTTTGGAGTGCGCAACATGTGGGTTTGTTGCTGCCTTTCTAGTGCGGCCTACGTCCAGTTTGATGTTCATGTTTGACTCCCTTCTGGAGCCGCATAAGTGCATGCTAATTGTTAATAGCCTTTGTCTGATATGTAGTTTGTGCCTATATTTGAGTGTGGTTTAAATCATGATATCTGGCAATACTAATTAGTAACAAGCCAGCCTTTACTGTATAAAGGCCAAGAATCCTGAATTACCACTTTCTATAAGATATTAGCCCGGTGTTTCTATGACTGGGACAGATAGACAGTTTTCTGTAACTTACGTAGCCTATACTAGATGGTTAACATTTCAATGCTAGCTTCACTGGCACATATCGTTCTCACCTCTTAAAATAGGGTCATTTAGTCTTAAATGTTGGGTTCTGGCTATTCCTTGCCGGTCAGTCGTTAAGCTTTAGATGTTTGTTGCAACAAATTCACTATTGCAACTATATCGTGTTTGTAGTCTTTGTCTCCCAATCGGGGGGTAACTTAAATTAGCCTTAGTTTCGTCTTTCGCTCTAGAAAGTGTAATTATACCTCTTTTAAGAGCGAGGTGATAGTAATAAAACCAGCTAAGTTTTCTAGTCTGGGTGAGCTTCACGCCGAATTCATTCTATGAGGGTGTCTGTTACTAAACTCATTGTTGTACTTGGTATTTTGGCCCATTTGGCCGGTCAACATAGGAAATGATAGATTGTGCTTGGGTCACTACTTTGTAATTGTTTTGTTTGCTCCATTAAACTCTTATGTCGCATGCATTTCAATCTTATTTCTTCTAGTATTAACCTATCATGTTTAATTTCCCTGTAAGTGTAGTCGGCGTATTTAGTGCTAACTAAAGCGCAGCTACAAGCCAAGAAACGGATATAAAGACGGACGAAATGGTGAAAACCACGTTTAGAATTCGGGGGGTTATGAAACGTTGCAATCCTTACAAATTTAGAATTATATATTTTTTGACAATCACAACTTTTCCTTCACCTTAGGGGTTATGAGAAAGTGAAATAATAACACAACACAAGGAAAAATAATGTTTGCGACAGTATTCCTAGGGAATAATTTAATGTGACACGAATAACAAAAATAATCTTATCAATGGTTTTCTCGACACATTTACTGTTACATTAAATTATGTTTTTAGCTAGATCCATATGTTTTCTGCAACAAGCAAAATACATTAATCCACTTTGGTCTAAGCACTACTCTTACATTGGACCAGACTGCCGATAACGGGGATATTGGAGTTCGATCCCGGTCGAGTGTATTTATGGTGGTTTTTTAAAATAGTTTCCCACTCTCTCCACACGTAAATATGGGTACCTTTCCTTTAAATTTAACCTTCCTAATCCCGTACCCATTAACATAATTAGTGCATAGGCGTATAGCCCGAGTAGGTAGTAATACACAGTGCTAAAATAAGCTACAATAATTTACTATCTTTTACCAATTAACTTTGTTTTCAAAACATTCTGCAGATTTTCCTCATTTAATAGAGGTTTAATCCAATAAAATGGGAATATGATGTTGTTAACTTTTTTACAAAAAAAAGTTTGTAAGAGAAAGATTAAATTTTCCTTACGTACTAAAGTTCATTTCGATATCCCAAGCTTCGCTAGTCACATATATATATATATATATATATATTCACATGGCGTCTTACTACCTCTCAAGGTTAAACGCGTATGTAGGTCCTAATAATTACGCTAATGAGCCAAATATGAGAAAGGTTGAGTGTAAATAAAGTGTACCCACATTTGCGTGGAGTAAAATTGGGAAACCATCTTTTATAAACTAACCTCAGTACACCCTATTGGGACTCGAAACCCGAGCTCCCTATCATCGGCAGCCTAGTCTAACGCTATAATGACGCTTTAAACCATGTGACCACCAGAGAAGATGATTAATAATTTTACAAGTGTATGCTTTTTTCACATTACAAATTTTTTGTTTAACCCAAATTAACTTTTTTTTAGAAAGCTTGAAAAAACTTTTAAATCAATAAAAGTTTGAAACGAACTTTTAGCTTACGCTGAATTCATAAATCATATAAAACAAGAATATGATAAAAGAGATTTTATCAATTAAAATTGGGTTTGTTATCAAGTCTAAGTGGTAAGCTATTTTAATGTGGGTTATCTAAGGGGTAGCATGTAATCTTCGTTTACTCTGAAAGAGACCAAGCTTCCCTTGTGTGAAAGAACTGTTCATGAAAGTTTCTCTGTTTAATGTATTATTTTAGTCCTGCCCAAATAATCGAGTTCTGTTGATAACACTTTATAAAGATGGACTTTGGGAAGTAAATATAAACAGGATATATTATACCAATCATTCCTCTTCATACCATGAATATCTATATTTATTTATTTAATTTTTATCCATCCCGACATCTAGAGAGTAGTTCGGGACCTAAATCTATTTACATATTTTTGTCTACATCATCTATTATACCATGTCCAGTTTAAAAAAAATTAATTAAATGATGTAATTTTCACCTAATCTAACTGTCCTTATAATCCTACTATATAGTTTTTGTCCTACTAGTTGGTCCGCCCCCGGTACTCTCCACCGCTGACTGTCCCACTGACCTGTCGATCTAATAGTCTCCAGAGTCAGCGAAAGCTCCAGCGGTGGCGAGCACCTCCCTATCCTCCACCTGGGGAGGCGCCCTATCAGAGATTTCGCTCCACCTACTTTCAGCCTAAGCCACCACCTGTACGGACCTAAAGCTAACTTAACCTAAATATAAATAAAATAAAAGCGAGACTAAAAACTAACTTAACCTAATTTACAAGTGATATCCTCTCGGCGACTGCAGGGTCGTCTGATGATACTCCTAGCCGTATCTTCTAAACTGAAAGCAGCCGTCTGAACGACCGGTTGACAGACCAGATACCCGAAAACTCCAGTCCAGCAACAACACTTGTTTCCAAGTGGGCTGGACTATGTGGGTGAGGGGTTAGTTCTTCCGTCATAGACGACATCACTCCAATAATATACTTCCCAGCTGTTATTCCGGCGCTCCCCGGTTCTTTAACAGCTCACGCTATGAATGTCTATAGCAAGACAAGACGAAACTGTGACACAAACAAAGTTATCACATGTTTATTATGTAAGATATGTGACAATTTCATATGGGGCACCACCACACATTTTTTTTGCACCACATCTTACCACCCGTTCGGGTTATACGCCTATGTACTAATTACCATAATGTGTTAGGGATTAGGGAGACTTAATTAAAAATAAGTGTGCCCGCATCGTGGAGGGAGAGTGGAAAACCATTTAGTAAAAAATTATCCACAGTACACCCACTGGGACTGAACTAGGTTCTCCCCGCCATCGGCCGTGTATTATAAGGCGAGAGTGATGCCTTCAAAGCGGGTCTATCAATATCGTAATTCATGACATAGCAAGGGTGCATTGGAAAGTACCTGTGTAGCCAGATTCTCCACCGTATAATGACGCTCTCGTAAATAAATTGTAGGCCTATGCCGCTTGTACAACCGCTTATTCCACCGCATTGTGGAACTTACAAGATAACATGACGCCATCGCACAGTGTTCGTCATGAGCCCCTGTTCTATGAATGGGTGGCTTTCTATTCTATTGGACCCAGTTCGTTAGTAGCCACGGGTATTTCCGTGCTAAATTGCATGGATTTTCCCTGTGGGAGACAAGTATGTGTGACATGAGCCTGGTTGATGAAAACGCTAGAAATACGTTCGTTGAGTGTGTACTGCACGCTGAGAACATCTGAGGATTGAGCTTTTTCAACGGATGGCCGTTGCGAGCCTTCCAAGAATGAGAATATACCTCAGGCTGGATGATGCTTATCTGTCCTTCGAAGATACTGACACCAAAATTGGAAAAAGGAAGGGAGAAGAAAGGAAAGAGTAGATACTGTTGGGTGGCCTGGTTTGGTAAGAGAGAAGAGCAGAAGAGAGAAGTCAGAAGAATGAAGACTCCGAAGACGGAAGAAAAAGAAGAGGAGAAGAAGAAGGAAATATTTAGTGCCCTTTACACTAGGGTAGACTGGAACACGGATATGTGCTCAATATGTTATGTATTAATTACTTTTTGAAATAACATAGACACTGGATTGATAAGCGGCATAGTTATAGTAAGATTTAAGCTTAATACACTCTGGGTGGAGGAGTGGAACACGGCCGACGGGCCTTAACAATTGTAAGGAGGAAAATGATGAACATGTTCACTGTGAATGTCGTAGCTTTCACTTGCCTGGAAGAAAAGACGTGCATCTTTATCTCAGTTGACGGTGTCACTTTTTACCAAAATTAATCACAAGGCCTACTGTATGCACTCTATGCAACATATGAACTTGTTTATCGTACCATATCATGCCTCGTCAAGACTGGAACAGAACAACGAACACGAACATGTTCGCGACAAGTCTGGATGTTTTTTTCGTAAAGAACATTGTAACAAAATATGTTCGTTGTTCTGTTCGGCACCGATCCACCAGTTGTCGGTTTTTGCCCGTCGCATCAAAGGATGTTCGTGTTCGATTCTGTTCTAGTCTGGACGCGGCTATGTATCTATCCCAATTCAACGAAAGGATCAGGATGTGTAGAGTATTTATCTCTCACAGCTTAAGGTGATTTGGTGCAGACTTTTTTTTAATATGCATATACCATTTGGGAGAGATAGAAAGATTTGTATCCTAGAAGAAAATATAAACCACAGTATGTCATTAAAACCTTTTATTTTACCAACATACAAATAAATCTAATACACAAATTTGAGTAGGGCCATTTGGCCTAAATACTTTATTGGCATATCTTACAAAAAGTACATATATATTACAACAGGTTCAGAATCATTGTGTTATCTTATGATTAATATGTACAAAACACACTATTGATTCTTACAAGGTTCCGTTCAATCAAGGATTATCTCCTAAATGTTAGGGCTCGCCCTACAATGTCAAAGAAAATATGCTATAATTTAATTTAATTAATAGATAAGTCCAGTAAAAATATATACTAACAAACTTAAAAAAAAAAGCTTCAATACAATAAACTGATTCGAAAATTAAATCCTTTTTCGAAGGATATGAGTGATTTATCTTTTTAGTTCGTAAAGAAATAGTAATACTTACTTTATGGCATCAGGAACTCGGAGGTGTATTGCAGCATTTACAAAAGTACGCCATATATCCCTATCTTGAACAAGTTCTATCCAATACACTTCATTATACTCTATCTCTTTCAGGTCCAGAAATAATAATAGACACAATTAGTTCAAGTCCTTTACGTAGCTAAAATTACAGCAATTGCAACATTCCTCTAATTTAGATAACCAGGTCTATATTAAATAGAACTCTAATCCTCTAGGTAGCGTTCAAGAAAGTGTGAATTGAATTTGAATTTTTGTTAAAAATAAAATGTATTTTACCTGTTGATGAGAAAAAATTAAACTTTCGTTTAATTTTGTTTTTCAATTTTCCTTATATCGTCAATATTGTACGAGACATTATTTTAAAAGTTTCCAAATCTATTTTATAAGGTGAATCTCTGTATGTATACCCTAAACTTGAAATGTTTGGTTATATATTTCTACTAGTATTGTATGAACAGATTTAAGAAGGATATTGAATATGTTGTTTAATAAGAACAGATGTGTGTTATAAAATCAAGCAAGTATGTAGTTTTATCATAAACCGGTAATTCTAAACGTGACTTATGTGAGCTCTGCGATTGAAGCAAGTCATAACAATCTTAATTTGGTATAACTTTCAACTACTTAAGCTTTTTCTTTGTTTGAATTGAAGAATGGATGCTTAAGCTATACCTGTTTAAATACTTTACAAATTAGACAATTATTTATATTTATATAATAGTAATCATTCATTAGTTTATATAAGGGCTGTACGAATCTTAGAAAACTTAGACTTGACTTCATATATTAGTTCGCTTTGACTTCGATTCGAAAGTGAAATTCCGGATTCAACAGTTACAAAGCTTCGCCAAAAACTATATTTAAATTTTTAAAAAATATATGCTATTTATTTTGTATTTTATGCTGTTATTTTCATCACAAATTAGTGTTCACATAAAAAACTAAAATAATTAAATTATATTTTGTGATTATAATATAATTTATAATTTTAAGACAAAACATATTAATTATCTTTGAAATATAGCATTTTATCAACTATGTTTAACACCTACATTTACATAGATATGCAAAGTATAGTATTTTTTTTACCAAAGATTAAACATTTTTTTAATATTCGAGCTTCGATTCGGCATAGGGAATAGCTCATATTATTCGATTCGACTTTGCCTCGAATTGAAAAGATAGACTTCGTACACCCTTAGCCTATAATATAATACGAAACATTCATTATTATTCCAAAGAAAAGCATATTTGTGACAAATTCCCTTTTTGAGCTGAATAAAACAAACACTTAGGAGATAATACAATCTTAAACCGAACACCGTCTATATTATTGTTTATTTCATCACTGACTTTATTATCTTTTCTTCAAAATGTATGCCCATTTGTCAATACACTTGGATTATTCAACATTTTTCAAACCACAAATTCATAATTTATCTTATCGAGGTACCAACCATGGATCACAGACCACACCTCTTACCAAAACGGTGCACGAAACACAACACAAGAGAACCAATTTATTCAAATTCGATATACCTGCTTGGCTCACAAATAAAAGAAAATAATCTATGTATATAGTGGGACAAATTTCCTATCTAGAAAATAACCAATAAATTTAGTAACTCTATTAATAATAAAACACACAAACCTCCACACCGAAATAAAATGGGACGTTATAGTAAAATGGTAACATGAACGAGAAAGTATAATTGACTTAAATTAAAAGGAAATGCAACAGATTTGTTTATAGAGCATATGAAATAAATTATTTATATTCTTCCTACTAATTGTGGAGAGAAATATGGTTTATTTGTGAAATTAAAACTGACAACTATATTTGTTACGATTTAATAAAGCTCGTGCCACCCAAAACTTAAAATTTATCATATCCCAATTTAGTCGAAACAAAACCTATTCTTTAAACTAGAAATTACTTAATATTTTCTTAATTTTAATTGGATTTTCTGTGAGTATTTAATTAATTATAGTTTTAAATGAACTTTTACTCCACGTTATTGCTTCATTGAAGACAGCCACCCATTTTGGTATCCATACACGCCAACAAAGTTTCGTAAGCAGAAGGTTTATTCAACCCTTAATTAAACAAGGGGTAGGTAGTTGTATTTATTCTACATTAATTTTTATCAATTAGGTGAAACAAAAATGTCAGCGTGGGATTTTATTTGTCTTGTATGCTCTAAATTTTTGTGATATTATATTTTCATGACTCGATGAATTTTAGCTCACAAATTTGTTAATATTGTTATTTATATTTACTCCCACAGTAAGTGTGGGTATAGCTTGTAAGTATTTTAGAATTCTTAAATGCATTAGTTCATTCAATAATAGAAATATTGGTTTAGAATATGATTATTTAGAAACAATTTTTTTCAGTTATACTATATTTTACAGTTTATTTTAATGGTAGTACTTGGTTTATTTCAGTCTTCCTTCAGGACGTTTGAAAGACAGTTCTGTATATTTGATTTAGGCCCATATTTCGAGAGCAGTAATCTATTACAAATATCGATGATGGAACAAGTTCTCTTCACAAGACACCTAACAAACGAATTGTCTCCTGAACACCACTGCCACCACTACAACTTATAATTTTTGGTAGGTGTAAAAGTTAATATCAGTCTTAATCGAACCTAAACTATTTAGGCCTCCATTTCAATAACTCACAGGTCCTGCTTGTACTTATAACTGACACTCAATAATGTTTGATACATCCAGTATATGTTGAAATGTTCTGGATCTACATTTGACGCGAACTGTGACGACATGAATACATCGCTATTGCACTAGATCCCACAGTAGGGGACTCACCCAACGAAGGGGAACTGTGGGTACGGCGCAGGGAAATACCCTGGGAACGAGGGTGCCGTGGGCTGCACTGGGACGGACGTCGTCAAGTAGGTCGTCAGCAGAGTAGGGATAACCTTGGTCGAGAATAGCGTCGTGTACGCTGTCTTAGCTCCAAATGTGAGCTTGAGAACCTTGCTGCTGGTTTCCGTGACAAGGGTCTGTGTCACGATGGGCGTGGACGTCAGTATCAACTGCTGTTGTTGTTGGGGGAACAGCTGTTGCTGCTGTTGCTGTTGTGGAAACAGCTGGTTGACCTGCGGTACAGGCTGTGCTGGTAGAGTGCTCGTGCCGTACTCGTACTCCGTTTTGCTGACTGTGCCGACAGGTCTAGATAAGGTGCTGTATGTCGTGGAGTCTCCGTTGACGATCGGGAGTACGTGCGACTCATACACGGTCTCTACCCTCAGGATCGGTCTCGAGGTGGTGATCACCTGAGGGATAGCTGCTCCAGGATTCAAGTACCTCAACAACGCCAACTGTTGCTGCAGCTCTGGACTGAAAGGAGCGGCTGTCGGTGATTCGGAGAAGAGCTGAGGTTTTGGTGACGTGTTCTGAGCCTTCTTGAACCTGTTGTGTTGGTCTTCAGGCAACCTGGACCTGTCCACGTCTGAAAGGTCAAATTCCGAGCCAATGTTAGCCAGGTCAAGGTCAGGCTGGAGCGCCCTAAGAGCGGCAGGTCGATCGTCATCATCCTGATCGTTGTCGTCCCCGAACTCCAGCTCCAGATGAAGTTCTGAGCCGGCCTCTTCCAGCCTGGTGTTGAATTCATTGAGGGTCTTGCTGGGGACGAAGTGGTAAAGCTCCATCGGAGGCAAGGTCTTGATAGCAGTCACCAGACGGGTCACGTGGTACGACTGTACCAGAGTGTACCTGTACAAACAATGGACAATCAGTCTCATGAATTGAAGGGTTAACTGCACCAGAAATAGTAAAGTTACTGTCTACTAGTGGTGTGTATGAATACAGTTAACTACAAGTGACAAGTAACACTAGTCATATTCTGATACTGTAAATTGATATCTTATTAGTGGATTGTTGCGGCGATGGATACAGATTAATGCACTAAAATGTATTTTAAACTTTTACTGGAAACATAATTATATAATAAGCCCTCACTCAACTTTTAATTTAAAATCTTACTCGTCTAAGGATCATCCAAGTTTGGT
This sequence comes from Timema bartmani, assembly GCA_902151455.1. NCBI lineage: Eukaryota > Metazoa > Arthropoda > Insecta > Phasmatodea > Timematidae > Timema > Timema bartmani. The sequence continues at coordinate 54,824 of CABFWB010002817.1, forward strand.
TTAAGAAGACCTACAAATATATATATAATTTATATATTATTAATTTTGGGCCATACACCCTTAAAAATGACCCCTCTCCCAGCTCTATATCTATTCATTGTACCAAACCACTCAAGTATGAATTGAGCTGTTATTATTTTTAACCAAAGAGAAATATTTTATTTACCAATATACAGCTCTACACAAATCATGGTTTCCATGGTGATGCAAACAAAGAATGATTGTACAGATGAGCCACTGCCCACACAGAAGTAAAAGATGGGAAATTGACTTGGAAAATTGGGTTTAGTCTTAAACTACTATTTTTGCTAATATTTTGGACCCCTAATTCTTGAAATGAGTGTTCGTTTGTCAAAATCGGCTATACCGTTTTCTCGTGTTTTTAACTACTAGAAATTGGCTTATCAAATTACATAATAATATGTATAGCATACAACACATTGGGACCAAGATCTTAACTACCAACTAAATGTTATGCAATACACAGAAGTTTATAAACGATGATAGTTGCTTCTTTACGTGATATAAAACTACAAAAAATAGAGCCAAATCAACTTTATTTAGAACAATAATTTGTTTAGGGATAGATTGTAAGTATTTGTTTGATAATTAGGGCCAGGGAAAACGTTAAATAGTTGATCAAATGATTATTTGTGTATTTAATTTAAATATAGCTGAGAAAGGTTTTCTACACATTAGATTTGTGCTTTAAGCGCCAATACTATACCACTCAAATATTCAGGATGGAACGCGTTCTACACAAGAACACAGGCCACTAACAGTTTAAGAGAGTCTATTAGGAATATGTGAAATTGTCGGCTACTAAGTATCTAAACTCGAAATCGTCACTTGTGCTAACTTTTGTACTCATTTTAAATGTACACCCCGTTTAATCTGAATGGTAGCAATTTCACTTCGCACGTTTATATTGTGAAGTCGCTAATAAGATAGAGATAGTTAATCCATTAAGGGAATACATAGCTTTCAAAGTAAACGAAATTTACATGGTTTGTGTTAAGCTTAATTGTTTAAAATAGCCATTCGGTGCTGATAAATTGCTATTCACCTTAGTGTAAATGAGTTAGTCTGATAGAGCTAATGTTTTTTGAGATTGTAAAAATTTCTTCATACAGTAAAGGAAGCCTTCTATTAATCTCATAATCTGAATCTTTTAGAAAAATGTGTCAAATAACACCGGGTGAAATGAAAAGTATTTATTTCATTATATTCACAACATTTGAATTTTTTTTCTAGTATTAAGATCATCAAATATCATATACTAGCCACTTATAGTTAGGCTGACATTAGTAGCAGTTACTAATCTATATTAAGATTTAGAGCGCTAAGCGACATCGAACAGTAGCAAGCATTACAAGCCTTTGGTTGGCCAGACAAACATAAAAATGGCTGTCGTATCCCTAACATTTTAATCAATGGTCAACATGGCTATAATATTCTCATGGTACGTTCGTTTAGTATGTTTATTGCTCCATGTTCTACTATCTGTACGTTCGAGACCTATTTAAAATAATAAATCACGGATGAGGAAGGAATTTGTGCTGAATTAAGAATAGGATATCGGTTAAGAAAATTTACCCACAATATAACCAACTGGAATTCAAACCCTGTCCCCTTCAGCGTAAACCTAATAAAATTGGCTTGAAATTTGGTCAGTGTTTTCAATAAATATTGTCAGTGAGTTGTTCTCACACATCCTTGCAGTGCGGCCAACCTCAGATTAATTGGTTGGTTTTTACCGCTCACAAGTTCAGACAAGCTCGGTGGTACAAATTGCAAACTGTATAGCCAGTGTGAGGGTCAACTTGCCTGGTGGTGTTACTGCCACCTCGTACGACGGGCAGTATGTGGGTCTTGAGCAGGAGCTGCGTCGTGCTGAATGACTCAGTGAGCGTCTCGAGAGGTGGCGTCTCGACGTCCCCAGCGAGGGCTATGGGAGGCAGCGTGGCGATGCTAGAGTCCAGGGGCAGAGTGCTCTCTTTGGCATAGATTGGTGCCGTGGTGCTAGCTAGGAGGTTCTCCGTCAAGGGCTCACTGCTGGTCGAGTCTGGCTCTAGAGACTTCTCAATCGTCGAGGTGACGGTGATGTAGCGCGTGTTCTTAACTGTGCCCACCTGACAAACAAACAACATGAGCTCTTAGTACTCTTAACTGTGGTTACCTGACAAACAAACAACATGAGCTCTTAGTGCTCTTAACTGAGGTTACCTGACAAACAAACAACATGAGCTCTTAGTGCTCTTCACTGTGTCCACTTGGCAAATAAACATTAGCTCTTCAATACAACCAATACAATTTAAAACCATTTGTTCTTCAGCATTCTGACGTAAGTAACTAATAATATGCCATTATTAGTGTAATTATTGACTGAAACTAAGCCCCCTAAAGACAGGTATGAGAAGGTTCGACTCTGCCAGTCACGGTGATCAGTAAATTAAACGTTATTATTAATAGAAGTTATAACCGTATTGTCTACGGATTGTCTGGAGGGTAGCTTGATACTTAGTAGGGAAAGTTTGAGTAGAGCCTAGAGGGTATTAAGTTGTGGAAAGGAGTCATAAGTAGAAATTTATCGATAGAGTTTTGACACTAGGAACTACTGAGTCTAAATAAGAGAATAATAAAACCTATTTTCACTATGTTCAAGAATCAGTCAATTTTGACCTAATTTTGTAAAGTTTTATTATAACTTAAGTAAAGATATGTTCAATTTATTTTTCTTTACTATTTTTAGTGGTTTAAGCCCACAGTAATCTGAAGATTTGAATGAGGAACTAGCCAAATAAATATTATGCACCAGCCTTGGTGGCCGCCTAGTTTAACGCACTACTCTCATGTTAGACTAAACTACCGTGGACGGGGATATTGGGGTTCGATCCTGGTCGGGTGCACTGAGAGTGGTTTTCCTAAATGGTTTTTCACCCTACCTCCACGCAAATGTGGGTGCACTACCTCTATTTTTTTAGTACCACGTCTTACTAACCGTTCGGGTTATACGCCTATGTACTAATTACACTATTGGGTTAGGGATTAGGAAGTTTCAATATAGTTGAAATGCACCCGCATTCACGTGGAGGGAGAGCGGAAAGCTATTTAGGATAACCACCTTCAGTGCACCCGACCAGTATTGAAACCCGATCTCCCCATGTTAGACACACCTCTATATTGAACCTTACTATTATTATTATTATTATTATTATTAGCACCACATCTTACTACCCATTCGGGTTGTACACACTTACGCTAATGTGCAATGGTAGGGTGATTGTGAGATGAAATGGAGGACCAACAGTTTAACATGGGATGCGAACCACGGTGGAGGCCTGGCATTCCTCACATTCACAAGTTGTGATTAATACACATCCTGTCAGAGGTGAATGAAGGGTTTGGCAATCAGATAAATCTGTGCCGGGACCGAGGATTGAGCCCCGGACCCCCAGCATAGAAGGCTGACACCTTACCACTAGACCACCAGGTCACCTGAACCTCACTAATCCTTATAACATTATAGTAGTCTAGAAGACCTACATAGGCGTATAACCTGAACAGGTAGTAAGAAAGAAGCGGTGCGGATAAAACTATGCAAAATGTTGGCTATACAACCTTATTTAACCTTGGGTAAGGTGGTCTTTTGATAGTTTTTATATTAATTAAACTTTTTTTTTCTTTCATAAAAATAATAAATTGATTTAGTGATTTTTAATATCTCTCGTGATCATAATGGCATTTTAACATCTATACTTGAATAATTATTAAATTTCCTGTTCAAGAACCGTGATATTTATGATCGATATTCAAAACATTCCTAGATTATTATTAAGTATAACATTAAAACAAATATTTCTTCTGAAATAAGATTAAGATTACTTAGCTTAAAGTCAAATTTAGTTATAAAAACTGTAAATTTACGTAACTTGACACAAATTCCCTCCCCCCCACACCTCAAACCTTGAGAGAGAGATTCTGTGCCAGGAAAATTATTAATACGTATGGATTTTAAAGGCTGAAGAAATCTTTCCTCCCTAAGGACACTATTAAACCAACTATTACTCAACTTCATGAATAGTTTGTTGAACATTCTACAACTCTTTTATTTTCTTATTCAATTAAATCCAGGAAAAGCCTCGCCTTTTCCGTCACACGTCATTCTAGTAACTGGTCCGTTACACCAATTAATGCAAATGTAATTAATGCAACAAGGGACTTAAGGTGTGCTAGTTTTCAGGTGGGAAAATATCATTTTACGAAAAAAAATACAGGCCTATTACAATTTATTTTAGAGGTGCAGGTTTCGGTTGATTTAATTTATTTGGAGTATTTAACGTGCACTTTCTGACCGACTGATTATATCACAACACGAAAATTTCTATGAGCGAGAGCGAAAGGGCCTACCAATTTTGCCGGGAAAGGTATTTTCACATACCTTCCAGGGTTCTTTTACATGTCACAATCGAGATGGGGACGACGGCTTTATTTCCCCTCCGAAGGAAATTGTGCTACTGGTTTTTATCACTCAATATAGAAATCCTTCGACACTAGCTAGGTTTAATACCTTCCAGGGTTCTTTTACATCTACAATCGACATGGGACCGATGGCTTTACTTCCCACCTGAAGGAAGTTGTGCTACTGGTTTTTATCACTCAATATAGAAATCCTTCGACACTAGCTAGGTTTGAAACCCCCAAAATTTGGGTCCTGAGGCGAGCACTGTACCCCAAGACCACCGAGGTAGACACACGTTCGGTGGAGTTTCCAATAAAAACACATACAAATATTTATTAAAGCTACTTTCATATACACACACGTTGAATTGTTAGTATTAGTTTTCACATTTGAAAGTAAAATGCTAGTAGTATAACCACTCTTTAAGACTTTCTTTTCTTTAGACCCATCGGGGAGAGAATTATTGTGATCAAAAAGTAATAAAAAATCTAAAAAATGATTGGCAAATGTTGACGTTTAAACACACTAATACTGGGTACATAAGGTTTTCATAGGGTTTCCCTGAGAAGTTTTTGGCATTATATATTTAACATTAAAGTTAAGACTAGTTTACTGAAGGGCATAAAGATAATAGAATTGTTTTTCACAAAACCTATTCCAACGATTTTGATTCAATTTTGTGTCTAGCCACTGTATAACATTATAAACAAAGTAGAAACTATAATTTTCCCTTGAAAACCAATTTGAGGATATTTCACATAAACAGAAATTTCCAATAGATCTACTGATCATATCTCTACAACTATTTAAGATACGAATGGAATTATTGTTGTAAAGTTGTAGCACTATTAAAAATAAAAATCCTTTAATTGAAATGTATATTTATAAAATCATTAGATTCTTAGCTATAAAAAAATAATATTTTTAGTATGGTTCTTTGAAATATGAAATTGATTGCTATGTTCTTTGGTGGACTTAGATGTTCCTCTTTTCTCAATATCTCAGTAACAATATATATTATTTAATCTATGCCACTTGGTGGAATGTTTCTGCAACTATGTATAGTATTTTGGTTCACAAATCTTACAGGTTTTTATTAAATGTCTCTATTTGAAGATAATAGAGAGAGAAAGTCTGTGCAGTACACCGTACCATCAGTATTTCCTAAGCCTACCTGTTGCGATTCCACAATAATATGCTATTATAATAATTATTAGCCTACTATAGTTACTAATAGCTATTGATTTTTATCACACCAGTTTACATAAAGTTTTACATGTGCAGGCTAAAAACGACTTGTTTAACCAACGATATTATAATTGTATATAATGTCAGTGCTTCTATAAACGACTTGTTTAACCAAAGATATTATAAAGGTTATAATGTCAGTGCTGACTAAAAACCACTTGTTTAACTATATAGATAATAAAGGTATATAATGTTAGTGCTGACTATAAATGACTTTTTTAACCAAAGATATTATAATGGTATATAATGTCAGTGCTGACTATAAACCACTTGTTTAACTATATAAATGATAAAGGTATATAATGACAGTGCTGACTATAAACCACTTGTTTAACTATATAAATGATAAAGGTATATAATGTCAGTGCTGACTATAAATGACTTTTTTAACCAATGATATTATAATGGTATATAATGTCAGTGCTTACTACAAACCACTTGTTTAACTATATAGATGATAAAGGTATATAATGTCAGTGCTGACTATAAACCACTTGTTTAAATATATAAATGATAAAGGTATATAATGTCAGTGCTGACTATAAACCACTTGTTTAACTATATAAATGATAAAGGTATATAATGACAGTGCTGACTATAAACCACTTGTTTAACTATATAAATGATAAAGGTATATAATGTCAGTGCTGACTAAAAATGACTTTTTTAACCAAATATATTATCATGGTATATAATGTCAGTGCTGACTATAAACAACTTGTTCAACCAAAGGGACGATATAGTTTTATAATGTATGTACACTGGGTTTAGCCTGTAAGGTAGTAAGCTTACCTTACATTATTCCACCATGATATAGCTTATTAAATAGGGCCATGGCATAATCCACCAAGTTAGGACAGCTATCTTTCAGAATAGATGGAGTGTACTGTATATATGACTATATTTATTTCTAAGAATTAATTTAAGGTCTAAATAATTATTATAAAGTGATTTTTTTAAATTCAATTTAAATAAAATAATTTAACCTTGAAAAGATATCTTCCAACTTAAATAAGTATAGAGATATATGTTGTTGTTCAAATAAATATATTATAACTTATAAATTATTATTGGCCTTTACAAATATTCATTATAAAGTAAATAAACATTCTCGATTAACACTAGTTTTAGTAATTTTTGGGATTTCCTTGACCAAAAATATGAATAGGGTGTCTAATAGAGTAATTAATATATAAAATTTAATAATGTACTGAACAGTACGTTCTGTATAGACCAACGTATTACATGTGTGACACAATCGTGAATCGTGAATCATCCTGTACTACTATGTCCAAGGAAAATTAACCTTTTAAGCATTAACTCGTAAACTGTGGTTGTTTGAAACAATAATCAACCTCACCCTGATCTATGGACCACAATTAACAAATGTTGTCATAAATTTAGGTTTCATTCTCCTATATTTAATCAATTTTTAGTGTAAATTTAATTTAAGAATGATTATTTATATTATTTGGTTAATACAAACTGGCCTCCAGCCCATTTTACATATTAAAAAAAATAGAACCTATGGTTGGATTTTTCTATTTAGTAATCTGATTAGTACCCTACCAAACTAGATCTTTTTTTCTTTATTTAGTAGGTTTTCCTAACATTTACATTTATTAGCGACTTAAGGCCTACATTTTAAACTATACTAACTACACCATTATTTTAGTCTATTAAATACTAAAAATATATGTTAAAGATGTAAATAATTTGTCCCAGGATAGGCAAAAGTATAAAGCTTCAGCAAAACAAACACAAGATTTATGACCTATTGATGATGACATATTTTTAGAAATTATTGCATATAAAATTAAACTAATAAAAAAAATAACTATAATAACAAATTAAGACATCTTCAATTATACTTACTAATTTCAAGCATATAAAATATTAACATAACCATCTCATTCGTTTCAGGTCATCCAAATATTATATGTATAGCTAAAATTGATTTTTTAATCTTTGAAAATGTTTCCCCTTGCTCAGCGTCTTACTCCCCGTCCGAATTATGCGCATTTAACTGAAGTGGGTAAAATTGGGCCTATATTTTCGTTAGGGGAAATTTAAAATGCATTTATTAAAAGCCACCTTCACACACCAACTTCATATTCTTCCAGTCACACAATACAAGATAAGACAGACTCTTTTCCTGGTGTTCCTAAAGGTACAAGTAGCTCGTTAATGTAGCCACTCAAATGATCTCACCTGGAAAGTGTAAGGGGACTTTATGGTAGCGATCTCGTAGTAGATGTCTTTGAAGTCAGCAGGAGTGGATATCTCCACCTTGATAGTCTCGGCCACCACGGGGAGTGCATCCACATCCTTATCCTGGCCTCTTTCCGGTTCTGAAGACATCAATTCCACGTCAACTGGAGACATCGGCAACCCCTGGTCATCGTCGTCCGACCTCGACCTAGCCTCGATAATGTTAGGCTGTTGGATGGAAGGGGACGCTAGTGTTACGTTGTCAAGGCCGTCTTCGGGCTGCTTTCTGATGCTGATGCGGGGTTTGGCCGTCGTCTTATACTGCCAGCGCCCTGCGTTGCCTCCAGGTCGGTTCAACTTGAACTTGTAGAGGCTGGATGATGAGGAGGAAGAATCTACAGAGGACGACTGCACGCGTGGTTTATACCTACAATCATTAATATTACAGTGTTTTAGATTTAACAATAGTCTGCACGCGTGGCTTATACCTGCAATCATTAATATTACAGTGGTTTAGATTTAACAATAGCCTGCACGCGTGGCTTATACCTGCAATCATTAATATTACAGTGGTT
>CABFWB010002817.1:64975-95799 GCA_902151455.1 Timema bartmani
ATTTATTTGATCCTTATTATATATATATATATATATATATATATATATAAGATGTTAAATACACTCTACACACCTTCACATACTGCACAGCTGAGCAATTTTCTATAAACAGATTCATCATGTTGGATTATTAATTATAACGAACATTTTTCTTTTCAATTCACCCCTATTTAAAGTCTCAAAGTATAATTAAAATAAGATTTTGTCGTTTTTATCAATCTCTGAGCCAGACTACTCATCTTGGCTAGCCACGTATTCACACTGAGGGGAAATAGTTAATTTAAAATATTTTGATTGGTGGGAGAATTAAAAACCCACCTAGCAAAAACTATTTTATACTACCCAGCCGGAATTCTTGCCCCAAGCTTATCGTGACCAGCAAACCAGACTATACATGACTGACGCCTTTTTTCACCTACTCAACAGTCCAGGTAAAAGTTTATTCACGACAATATATTCATGTGAGAACCTAAAATACAAATATTATAAATACAAAACTCATTTTTTAGATTTCAATAAAAAATATATGTATATACCAACATAAAAGGGACCAGCACCGGTGGTAGCAAAATCTAAGGTGTTACTCTCACAATAGACTGGATTTATAGCGAACTCTAAGGTGTTACTCTCACAATAGACTGGATTTATAAGCGAAGGGAAAGGGGGGTAAGGAGTATTGACAGTTCCTAAACGATGTTCCACTTTCCATCCATGCAAATGATGGGAAATTTATTCTAAATGATACTTTCTTCTCCATCCTGTGTTATTATAATTATCGGATAGCCCCAATGGATAGTAAGACTGCTAAAACAAATTAAATAAAGATGTTGACATCAACGTATATTTACTGGTAAACTTCTTAAAATGATATAATTAGTACTTTTATCTCAATTCGGTTCAACTTCTTAAAAATACTTTTTTTTCATTTAACATATTTAATAATTAAGTAATATTAAAATGTGTTTGTAATTTGTTCACAAATTATTGTCAGAAAAAATTTAGTTTAATATTTGTTTGTTAACAATTCCTATTCAACGCTGAGGTTAAATAACTTTATGATTGTTTATCGTAAGGAGAACAAATATTTTATATATAACAACTGAACATCGTAACAGTATATTTATATACTTTGAAATGTTGTTTGATTGTTTTTTTACGTGCTTTGTTTATCTAAATGTTAAAAAAAACTGCAATAAAAAATTATTATTTTTGTTGTTTCAACTAAAAATAAAGTGATCCTAAACTATATGTAGATATTGAATACAAAAAAGCTATATTTTTAAAAGGATCAACAAATCCAAGTCTGCTTCTAGCTATAGTGACCACTCACCATGATTAACAGGGATTTTAAATGCACTACAACGCTATATCTATAAAAGACTTAGAAATATAGTTTTTTCCATTCTTCACTCGTCTATGGAAAAATTTGATCGGTGTCATGATTTTTAATTTTTGATAAATATTTTTAATTTCTTAGCTAAAACTTTGATTACTGTAAAATGTTTCTGTACACTACAGGCTACCACACTACGACGCTACGCCCAGTTTGGGCTGTATTATGCCCAGAAACGAGATCATTCTACCTATCACGGGAATAAAAGGAAACTAAGCTTTTGAGCAAGGTTGACAATTTTTGCACCCCCAGTGTGATAACGTCATAAATGTTATCCTCAATGTGTGAGACAGTAGCAAATACCACGATGTGTGAGATAATAATAAATATTATTTACTATGTTATCCACAATTTATGAGACAGTAATCAATGTTATAACACGATTTATGAAACAGTAATCAATGCTATCCACGATTTATGAGACAGTAATCAATGTTATCCACGATTTATGAGACAGTAATCCATGTTATTCACAATTTATGAGACAGTAATCAATGTTATCAACGATGTATGAGACAGTAATCAATGCTATCCACGATTTATGAGACAGTAATCAATGTTATCCACAATTTATGAGACAGTAATCAATGTTATCCACAATTTATGAGACAGTAATCAATGTTATACACGATTTATGAGACAGTAATCAATGTTATCCACGATTTATGAGACAGTAATCAATGTTATCCACGATTTATGAGACAGTAAATCAATGTTATTCACGATTTATGAGACAGTAATCAATGTTAACCACGATGTGTGAGACAGTAATCAATTTTATCAACGATTTATGAGACAGTAATCAATATTATCTACGATGTGTGATACGGTAATAAATACTATCTACGATGTGAGATGGTAACTAGTAATAATTAGTGTCCACTTATTAGGTTGTTAAGAAATGGCGAACTTTGTGTAGAATTTGCCATGTTTGTAGCCACGTGTTAGTTTAAAATATGTAGAATGGTAAGACATGCTATCCAAATGTTGTTGTAAAACGGGTTGCCCTAATATTTGGATTAAACAATGTTAGAAAACAATCTTTCTTCCAAACATTTCAACTGGCGAATGGCTCTCATAAGAAACGGGTAGTGGAATATTTAATATTATTGATTCCACCCTCAGGTGTTTGTGTGTGAACGCACCCTCTCCTTGTGAAGGTATCCCCTTGAGTGGTGGTGGTTGTGGTAGCGGAGGTAGTGGGACGGAACCCTCCTCGTCGGGACGACGTCTGTTGGTAGCGACGCCCACCAGAGGGGGACACTGACACCTCGCTGAACACGGACACTGTGGCCAGCTCCGGTGTGTGGTTCACTCTGCCTCCGAACCGAGCGCTCCTGGCGGCAACAAGTCACAATTTAACTGTCAGCTTCTTTTGTGTATCCGTGGTAATCATGCCCTTAAAGAGCGTGCATCACATGCCAATCAACTCTGTGACACAATCGGTTAAAAATGCTAAATTTTCACGAACACTATTGCACGTGGATCATTTCTGATTAAACATTAATGGAGATAAAGAATCAATAGAAGTTCCTAATACTGAACATTGTTGAAATATTAAATTATATCTGAATAAAAACTGCATTGAAAAGGCCGTTTTCGACCATTTTAGAATGGCTTCACAGATAAGCACTGTGCACCAATCTTCATTTGGTCTTAATAGGGGGATACTGCAATTAGTATCAAGAAACTTTGTTGATTTGTCTCCCATAGTCAGCGTGTAAAATTTCGAGTAATCATTCAAATACAAATGCACACATTTCTGGCATATCTTGGTATTTTCTTTTCCCTTTTACTCCCATAATACCTCGTGCGAGCCGGGAACTGAGCAGGGTCTGCTATGATGAAGCCTCTTAATATCAGTTTTGTTTAGTATTTTGTGTTCCACGTCTTAACACCCATCCGGGATATCTGCAGGTAATTATCGTCATGGGGAAAAGGTTAGGAGGATATAATTGAGAGGAAATGCAATTGCATTTGCGCAGAGATAGAGTAAGAAACACCACCACGCTCTCTGAATCCAAACTCCAACCGCTTTATCTTGTAAAATCAGACCAGATGATCCTACCATTTATTACACGTGCCCACCAAAGCTGATAAACTGTTTACTAGGTCGATTCCAAATCAATCCGCCTGGTAAATACGTGTCAATTTAACAATGACGGGAATTTACTTCATTTGTCAAAGTGACATTACATGTTGACAAGATAATTAATTGAACAGTAAACCTTGTTTTCAATGATTTCTCAACTGTTAGAATATTTGCAAAGCTACGATGGACTAATTTCATTATAGGCTACCTAACGAACATTAGATAAACTCATTGAATATATCAGTGAATTAAATTGATGTATTTGCTTCATAAGTATGTAGTTTAATTTCTTCAAATGTTTGTCAACACATAAAATATTACATTTCATTTAAATCAATAACATTTTCAAAGTTATTCTCCTCGTTTTTACCGTACTACTGAGATATTGTCTGTCTTTTCATTTCTGCAAAGAGCGTTTGAGGAAAAACTGTGATTGCAGCATGTGAAGCGCCGTTTTTGATTTAGAAAAAATCTATCACCGCGTCTTACTACTTATTCAGGCTGTACGTATATATGATCATTGCTCTAATGGGGTAGGAATTAGGGAGTAGGCATTTGATAGATGATCCATCCCTATTTACGTAGAAGTAGAATGGCAAACCATTTATGAAAATTCGTCATCTAAAATGGGTGACAAAGTTGTTAATTACAGTGTTATCAAACATGATCCATCTTTATATCAACATCGTATATCATGCAGTGTAAAGTTGTTCAATGTCATGTTTTTATTTATTCATTCATAAACGAATATGAAAGTTTTTCAAAGATTGTAATCACTGGTAATGTGTTTGTACATACTATCAAGATATAAATTATGCATATATTGATGTATTTTGTTCAGTGTCAGGTTTGTATGGGGTCAAATGAGGGAGGGTTGAAACCCTTGCTTTCAACCATCTATATCAATATATTTTCAAGGGATCAATGCGGATCAGACGATCACAAGTAAATGTACAAGGCGACAAGTAGGACAGCAATATGTGTGGTCTATTTTGTGTTCTTAAGAGTGTACATCACGTACTAATAAACTTTGTGATACAGTCGGTTAGAAATCGTAAATTTACACGAACACTATTGCACGTGGATAATTTCTGATGAAACATTAATGTAGACAAAGAGTAAATAGAAGTTTCCATTACTGAACATTGTTGAAATATTAAATGATATTGGGATGAAAACTGCATTGAAAAGACCGTTTTTGACCATTTTAGAATGGTTTCACAGATTACCACTCTGAACAAATCTTCATTCTGTCATAATAGGAACATACTGTAGCTATTAACAAGAAACTTTGTCGCTTTGTCCCCCATTGTCACCACGGAAAATTTCGAGTAATCGTTCAAATACGAATACAGTGCACACATTTCTGGCATATCTTGGTATTTTCTTTTCCCTTTTTACTCCCATACCTCGTGCCAGCCGGGAGTTGAGTGTGGCCTTCTGTGATGAACCATCTTTAATAATAAGTGTCCAATATGTAAAAAAAAACTACTTGTTTTAATCCAATTTTAAATATTATATTAATTCTAATGAACTAATTATAAACGTATCAGTGCGAATAGTGTGTGTTAAATAGTGGTATGGTTTTCCTTAAGACATTTATTTGTGTGTATTAGACAAATCTATATCACATTTTCCCAAAACACCGTGGCAATATAAGTGTATGTACCAAGCATGCATATTAGATGTAGCAGAAACCTTCTCCCCTCAACCCATCTCTGGCCACACAGTTCATGTGGTTGACTTGAACCGGTCTAACCCCCACAAGAAGTTGTAATAAAAGATGGCCTCATGTTCTCCTTTCACATAAATAACAATATGTTTCCTCTTGCAAAAATTTCTCATCGCCTAAACTTTATAGAAAGCTATGATATAAATATCAATTAAATATTATTAATTAGAACGATTCAATATTAGGATGTCATCTACCATTAGGGATTATTTGTGAATGTGAAATGAGTCACTGAGAGAAATATGAGACAGATAAAAAATGATTTAGGAATATTTTTAGATGATTACTTTTAGAGGTACCTGACACCAGTGTGGATATTATGAATTGGGAATAAACTTGTGGTGAGCTCCGAATATTTCATATATCACTTGATGTCTTATCACGTATGAACTTGATCAGTACGTGCAAGAAGGAACTAGGTAGTTTTTTAAAAACTTTTATAGATAAAGATAAAACTTTCTTATTGGTTTATCATTAATTTGGATTTCATAAAATATTTATTTTAGACTCTATACGACTTAATGATTTGTATTAAGGTTGTAATAATTTACATTTAATTTCTAACACTTTTTAAAAAAAATTATATTATTGTAAATGTTCGAAGACAAGTAAATCTTAAAATTTACTGGTAAATCCCAACACTAGCAATATTGTATGATAAAAGTCCGAAATATCTTATAGATTGTCTTCATTAGAAGCTTTAACCAAATATCATCGGTAAACCCTTTACCAACATGTTTTGATAAAAGTAATCATAACTATTATTTTAACTATTCGAAGGTATTATTTTAGTTATCTACTTTTGTTTTACCACCAAGAATTTTAATTTCAAAACGTCAGGTTAATTTAGGCTAGGTCAGGTCAGGTTGGGTTGTTGGTTCTCCTGTTAGGAGCTGGTAAAAACTAAAATGTCAGAATATACTCTCCTGGTTCTAAAATGTTCCTGAGCCAAACTATTTTTAGTGTGGTGCAATGGCTCAGGAGCAATAACCTAATTTAACCTAAGCTTTTGGAATTAAAATGCTTAAAGGTAAAAAAAAATCAAATTAAAATAATACTTAAGATTACTTTTACCAAGACATGTTGGTAAGTGGATGAGTGGATTTACCGATGAGAGTTTGCAAAAGTTTAAAATGTAAACATGTCATCAGATATTTCGGAATTTTACCACACGATATTGGTAATGCTAGGATTTACGGGTGAGTTATAAGATTCGTAAGTCTTCGAACTTTTACAAGTAACATATATCTATTCTTAAAATATTTATTTTTTGCTCCAACTAAGATTAATATTATGTAATGATGTGGGGGAACGCTGAATTCCATCCTGAGGGGGAAAAGATAAAAAAAAGACAATTGAGCTCCATAGCGTTCATAGCTCAATATTTTGTCACCATCATCAGCAATCATAAAGATGAGTTCCATTATGGAAAGTATGTGCTTATTTAAATTGCTTAAATGACAGGAAAGGAGAACATTAAACAGCCCCTTAGATCTTTATAATAAGTACATTAAAATAAAAAAATGACAGGACTAGGTTAGGATAGGTTTGATTTAGCTGGCTAGGTTAGGTTAATGTATGTTGGCTTGGAAGCAAACACAATACAACTCAAATAATTGAAATATAGATGGAACATTCAGGAACATGAGCGTGCCTCCTATCGTTCATTATATCTCACGTGACCGAATCGAGTCATGACCTAACAAGTAGTTAAAATTAGCACGATGAGGGAGCTCATCAATGCCCTCTGGCGAGTTATTCAAGGTCAAGCCACTCGTGATCGAATCCATTAATGCGTATATTTGGAGATAGATTTCGTAATTTACATATTGATAATATTTCAAACGAAAAAGTATTTTTAATACAACCCTTTAATTCTAATTTTGGCTTTTATTAGAGGAGCTATGTGCTAGCCAAGCCTACAGGATTGAGAGTAGCTAACTCAATTACTTATACTGCGTTTTAAACTGTTTTAGGATTCCGGTCAGCGTGGCTGGCGTAGAAGGGGAGGCTCGTCACATGCTCGACCAATCCGTGAAGAGTAGTTGTCATAGCAACCGATGCACGTTGCCAGATTTACTGATAGTCGCTGAGTATGCTTGCATAGTAGTAACGCGCCAATTCCCACTATGTGGCAACTATGCTGCCCAGCCTACCCACCACGCGGATCCTAGATTAGTTTAAATCGCAGTATAGTGAGTTACTGTACATTTTGTAGATAGCTTAGTAACCATTGATAGCATACTATACTTCACGCCTTTCATCGTTAATCTATGTAGCTTCACCATATATATTTATATATATGTATAAATTATAAAAGCTATAATATAGCTTATTTAACTACCTATTTGGAGACTAGGTCTGCAATGAAGCTTTGCCATTAAAGTCAATTCTCTGCCGCACTTTATGGTTGGCACCATATAATATAATATATTTTGACTTTGTTACTTTCTACACGCACCAACTTGAATATAGTCTTGACCTAGATTCAAACAGCAGCCATCTATTTAAGAGCATTATCCCTCCTCGGCCCTACGCACCGTGACTATTCCTCTATGCTAGTTAGTAGCTCTAGTAGATTTCTCACCCGTGCTTGGAGGGAGTTGTCTTGTGTCTGGAGGAAGGAGTGGCCCTCACTCCTGAAGTCCAGGACGAGGAAGATCTACGCGTGGTGGTCGTGACTTCCTGCTCGTAGTCCTCATCAAGTTCTTGTTCCTTGGTCTCCGAACCCTTCTTGCGATTACCGAACCGGTTCAGGTTGTTCCTGGAGGAAAAGTGACATTTGAACACGATACAAGAAATCACAGGATCAACCTGGTCTGATAGTTCTCAAATAACTAGTATCATTTAGAACTATTATCTTCGAGATGGTAATATATATCTTAGTTCCACTATGGACTACTATTATAGAGATGGTATTATATATCTTAGTTCCACTATGGAATACTACTATAGAAATGGTATATTATATCTTATTTTCACTATGAACTACTATTATAGAGATGGTAGTATATATATTAGTTTCACTATGGACTACTATTATAAAGATGGTATTATATCTCTTAGTTCCACTATGGCCTACTATTATAGAGATGGTATTATATATCTTAGTTCCACTATGAACTACTATTATAGAGATGGTATTATATATATTAGTTCCACTATGGACTACCAATATAGAGATGGTATTATATATCTTAGTTCCACTATGGACTACTATTATAGAGATGTTATTATATCTCTTAGTTTCACTATGTACTACTATTATAAAGATGGTATTATATCTCTTAGTTCCACTATGGACTACTATTATAGAGATGGTATTATATATCTTAGTTCCACTGTGGACTATTATCTTAGAGATGGTATTATATATATTAGTTCCACTATGGACTACTATTATAGAGATGGTGTTATATATCTTAGTTCCACTATGGACTACTATTATAGAGATGGTATTATATATCTTATCTCCACTATGGACTACTATTATAGAGATGGTATTATATATCTTAGATCCACTGTGGACTATTATCTTAGAGATGGTATTATATATACTAGTTCCACTATGGACTACTATTATAGAGGTGGTATTATATATCTTAGTTCCACTATGGAATACTACTATAGAGATGGTAATATATATCTTAGTTCCACTATAGACTACTATTATAGAGATGGTATTATATATCTTAGTTCCACTGTGGACTACCATCTTAGAGATGGAATTATATATCTTAGCTCCACTATGGACTACTATTATAGAGGTGGTATTATATATCTTAGTTCCACTATGGAATACTACTATAGAGATGGTAATATATATCTTAGTTCCACTATAGACTACTATTATAGAGATGGTATTATATATCTTAGTTCCACTGTGGACTACCATCTTAGAGATGGAATTATATATCTTAGCTCCACTATGGACTACTATTATAGAGGTGGTATTATATATCTTAGTTCCACTATGGAATACTACTATAGAGATGGTAATATATATCTTAGTTCCACTATAGACTACTATTATAGAGATGGTATTATATATCTTAGTTCCACTGTGGACTACCATCTTAGAGATGGAATTATATATCTTAGCTCCACTATGGACTACTATTATAGAGGTGGTATTATATATCTTAGTTCCACTATGGAATACTACTATAGAGATGGTAATATATATCTTAGTTCCACTATAGACTACTATTATAGAGATGGTATTATATATCTTAGTTCCACTATAGACTACTATTATAGAGATGGTATTATATATCTTAGTTTCACTATGGACTACTATTATAGAGATGGTATTATATATCTTAGTTCCACTATGGACTACTATTATAGAGATGGTATTATATATCTTAGTTCCACTATGGACTACTATTATAGAGATGGTATTATATATCCTAGTTCCACTATTGACTAGCTACATGTCTTGCTCACATGCTCATGCGAGCGTACCTAGGGGAAGGGGGAGGTCCAGCTGGTCTTCTAGAGGACCTCACAAGGTTCGGACCGTGCACGGAGTTAAAGAGCGCCTCCAGGGGCAGTGCAGCAGTTTCATCATGCAAAGTCCCCACGGGGGTCGGGTCTAAATGTGGAGACCGGAACTTGCCCCCCAAAGAGGGGGCCGCCGTCTTCAGGATGCGCAGAGATGAAGAGGGCGTGGGCTTGGGTTTATTGCTGAAAAGTGGGAAGAAGATAATATTGGTTTTATTGGTCCATTGGTAGTTAGTTATAATTTTTTACCAATCCATGTTCAGGTAAAATACGTCACATATTAGTTTTATTATACTTAGCTCATTAAATTCACAAACATGTTTTATTAAAATAATTAATTAGATTAAGATATGAAATATAAATATGTAAATTTAGAGATTAGTGAGCTTGTCATTACATTTGTGTTCAGTTTCTAAACCTTTACATGACCTATAATGATAACAGGCTTGATTTAACTTGGAATGTAGGGAACACGAGAAAAGGTTTTTTTGCAGTTTTTGTACTAAAACTTTTTTTTTCAAAATACATAAAATATTGCGTCATTGTAAACATAGAATTCAATTTTCTTCACATGGTGACATCAATAATTCTTTAATATCTGTCAAGGGTGTCCTGGAATTTAATGACAACATTTTTATCTTAATTTATAAAGTTTATCATCTAATGCCACTATAATCATGACAGATATTCAACAACTGTTGATAATAATCATGTAAAATAAATTAAACTCGATGTTTGTACTGCAGCAATATTTGATTTATTTTGGCTAGAAAAGGTTTTGCTGTAAAAACTGCAAAGTCATTGGCCTTTTCCAGCGTTTCCTACATCCACATCTTAAATTGGACGATACCAAATCTAATTTCCTAAAATATAATTTCGGTAGATGACTAGTAATTTTCTTCTTTTATTAATTAAACTGTAATTTAATAAGATAAATATGGCTACGCGCACTTTAAAAATGTTCAAACTCTCCGTTAAATATTGAGACTGGCTAGTTTGTTGTCTGTGTCCGGCTGGAGCCAACTTACTTGTAGACGTGAGAAGTGCTCTGAAGCACCTGAGCGTATTTCCCAGAGATGTACGTTCCTATGACCTTGGTCTCATGCACGGTGGTCACACCCTCCTTGATGATGGTTCCTCCCAGCTTGGTGACCAGTCCGGTTGGGTGCAAGGGGTCCCCTGCACTAGGCACTCTAGTCTTTAGGAAATCCTCTTTGGAGGAGCTGACTACGTTCACCTTGCTACGTACTTCCACCGACTGACGGTTCGCGGCCTTCAGATGGAACCTCGAGCTCGGTTTCAGGTTGAATACCTGTATAAGCAGTTTTACAAAAGGTAACTCTCAGATTCAGGTTGAGTTTTAAGTTGGTAGCTCTCAGCTTAAGCTTAAATACCAGCAGAAACAGTTTTAAATGGGTAACACTCAGCTTCAGGTTGAATACCTACAGAAATAATTTTAAATTGGCAACTCTTGGTTAATCTGACTATTCAAAAGTAAATAATTCACATGTACATTTTTTTAATAGAAAATTACGTTTTGAAAAATGTAATGTGCATTGTTTTAGAAAACCAGAATCCTTGCTTAGTCTTACTCTGCTGTTTCTTTGATTATTATGTTTAACACGGGGGCTAATTACTTGATTTAAAAGGTAGTGGTGAAAAAAACACATTATCCTGTAGAGATGATGGGAAAACCAAAGTGAGAATACTATGTTGAAAGCCATCACAGCTCCCACGAATGGTATGCAAGCCCAACCTCCCGTCTACGATCACATTAAGTGCTACGCGACTCAATCGCGTTATACTGCAAGGCCACCAACGTGAGTGGTTCTGCTGTTATCTTACAGGCAACATGAGAGTGTACACATGCCAACAGTTTATTATTATTTGATAGTGTTGTAACGGGCTAATCGGGCTTAGCCCCGTTCAATTATAAGATACGAATGTTTGTTAGTACAAGCAAGTCGTTAAGAGTTAATAAATGACAATCTTGTGTTAAATGCTACGCCCATAACGTATGTTTATTTGTTTACATACCAACTTCACCAACCTTGCCTGCAAGCGGAATGCCCCACTGGAATAAACAACACCTGAGAAAAGACCGACCGCGGCCGCAAGGGAGAGCTCCGCGTTCAACAACGAATACGAGGCAACTGAAAGCAACATGAACGCTGTTGGCCTGCTCAACTCGGGGTTCTGGAAAATTATGGAAGCTTCCCCCTCCACTCCAGTCTGACCACTCAACCACGTGAAGTCTTCATGCTATATATTCGCTGGCCCGCTTCGAAGAAAATCACAGAACACGCTGGGACCGAACCGGCACCGTTGTCTTGCAACACGCTCTCATCGATTCCAGTAAATAAACATTTCAACGTGCACATACAGTTTGGGGAATGGATCCTCTGGATAGGAGGAAGCCGCTATAGCAGCGATACTACATGGCAGGATGAATACCATCAGTCGAAAGGCTAAGATTAGGATAAGTCGACTACATGACAGGTTTTTTTATTAGGACAAATTGTTAGTTAGGAATAGGAAATATTCATGGTCTGTCTTAGGGCGTTAAAAGTATGCTTTGTTAGTTTAGAGTATTCAGAGTTATGTCTTCTTTTTCTAGAGAACAAGTTGTAAATAGTATTCAGAGTTACGTCTTCTTTTTCTAGAGAACAAGTTGTAAATAGTATTCAGAGTTATGTCTTCTTTCTCTAGAGAACAAGTTGTAAATAGTATTCAGAGTTACGTCTTCTTTTTCTAGAGAACAAGTTGTAAATAGTATTCAGAGTTACGTCTTCTTTTTCTAGAGAACAAGTTGTAAATAGTATTCAGAGTTATGTCTTCTTTCTCTAGAGAACAAGTTGTAAATAGTATTCAGAGTTACGTCTTCTTTTTCTAGAGAACAAGTTGTAAATAGTATTCAGAGTTACGTCTTCTTTTTCTAGAGAACAAGTTGTAAATAGTATTCAGAGTTATGTCTTCTTTCTCTAGAGAACAAGTTGTAAATAGTATTCAGAGTTACGTCTTCTTTTTCTAGAGAACAAGTTGTAAATAGTATTCAGAGTTACGTCTTCTTTTTCTAGAGAACAAGTTGTAAATAGTATTCAGAGTTATGTCTTCTTTCTCTAGAGAACAAGTTGTAAATAGTATTCAGAGTTACGTCTTCTTTTTCTAGAGAACAAGTTGTAAATAGTATTCAGAGTTACGTCTTCTTTTTCTAGAGAACAAGTTGTAAATAGTATTCAGAGTTACGTCTTCTTTTTCTAGAGAACAAGTTGTAAATAGTATTCAGAGTTATGTCTACTTGCTCTAGAGAACAAGCTGTAAACAGTATTTGTTTAATTCCGCGCTTCTCGCGTTTCCGTGACTGAGCCGCTTGGGCCAGCCACTAGACAGTACGGTGATAGTAACGACACACACTATGTGTCCATTCATGTAACAAAGAGGTAGCTTGCCCGGGAAAGCGACAGTCCAAGTTAAATGGAGGCCCAGGTTTTATACCTAGTTAGGTTTATTGATGAATCACAAAAACTTGTGTTTGGTAGTTAACCTGTGGGCCGCTCTTGCTGCTCAAGATTGGCCCGTGATTTATTTGAGTTTCAATAGTTGCCTTGCTCCTCTTGGGGGCATACAACTCTTCAGTCGCTTCTGCCCCTCTGGCTCGACTGGAGTTGTCACTGAGTACTTGATCATGTACAATGAGGTCGATCGCCCTCTAGGTTCCAAAATAGTGGCACGCGTTATCGACCGGGTATGGCCCGTAGTATTTGAGGTGTTTATGAATTGTTCGTACCTCTTTGGAGGTGTTTTGTACTGTACCTAAGGTCCTCTCATGTAACTGTACTGAAGCTTGCCCTATATAAGCAATTATTGTGCTTTCACAGCCGAAGTTAATTCATGGTAGAACTACTAGTAACGTAACTCAATTGTCCGAGTTATTTCTTCTGGCGCTTCACGCCTCACGCCGGCTGGCTTTGACAACGCTACCTCCTACTGTATTTACTTATTATACACTGTTCTTAAGGAGATTACGTGCAAAATATTGTCTATGTCTTTTGAACTATTAAACTGCATTTACTTTAATCACCTCTTTCTTTCATTTAATTCATATATGTTATTATGTACCCTATTTAAAATGTGCACCCCCAGAAGAGGTGGTGCAGTGTTTTAATTGGGTTTGGCACTACTACTAGTGAGCTTATAAATACTCGTTCCTCACATCATGGGATGACCAAAGAAATTACTTTATCTGGCTTAGAGCTCATAACTCTCGAGAGGGTTTGTACTATAAATCATATATAAATGATCGTTTTCATAGCCAACCAAAGTATTGGTATTAACGCTTGGGAGTGACACATAGAACACTAAAAGAATATAACCAATGGCCACTTTCTCCTCACGGTAGAAGTGCAATTCCAACCCACTGGGATTCAAGCTAAGACCTCAACGATGGATGTTAAACGTCTGAGCAGTCCTCTTGCAACTCTAGCACTAGAACTATATTACTAAGTTGAGTTAAAGCAAGATGCAACGTTGATGTACCGTCACAGAGACTGCAGATAGTAATATAATATTTATATCTGTTTAGGACTATATATTTTGTACAATCAAAGGCGTTTATTATTATTATTATTATTATTATTATTATTATTATTATTATTATGTGTTCTGTCTAATAACAGACCCATTTCTTTTGTCAGTGAGCTTAGATTGCTATTGCTCCCTGTTCTCTGCCTTCTCCTTGAAATTTCAGAATTTTCTTCTTTCCTTCAAGTCATCTAGTATTTGAATCTTCCTTTTTCCTAAGCTCCTTTTTCCCTCAACCTTTTATTCTATGACGTCATGCAGAATAAAGTTCCTCTTATGGATGTGTCCAATTCAGTTTGCTTTGCAGCGAAGAATCACATCCAAAATTGTTCTCTTTCCACCCACTCTTCTTAAGACTTCTTAATTTGTCTCCCTGTCTGCACACCTGATGTTCTCAAGTATTCTCCAGCACCACATTTCAAAGCTCTCCACGTATTTATTTTCTATCTTACTAGAGTCCAACATTCTGCTCCATACAGTGCGACGCTACAAATGTATCATTTCACCGATTTCTTCCTCATTTCCAAACTTAGCTTGCTATTCAGCATTAACCTCTTCTTGTTGAAAGCTTCCTTGGCCCTGGCGATCCTCGACCTAGTTTCCATGGTGCTGTAGGCATACTCTGTCAGCTGATTTCCCGGGTTCTTGAACTTCTTTGTGTACAGATTAATAATCTGTAAGATACATTTACACTCTAAAATGGATTATTTGAAAATAGTTTCCCACATAGCTCAATATATGTATGAATCATGATTTCTTATGTTTAACCCATATTTATTTTTCTTCGAATACATTATTTCTAGATAATAACACACAAAATAATTGTGTATGGTAACCAATTAACTCACCTTCATATCCACTTGTAATAACCCTAAGATAATCTCAAATTGTAATAAAAGTATCTAGTTTTATCTTCCAAATATTTTCTACTTGACAATAACGCTATTTCCTTTGGTACCAGGTCACTATAAATACCAGCTGCTGGTGGGTGTGTGTTCAAGTAACGTCACTTACTCTGTATGTCTCGTCCACAATCTCTGATGGCTGTCGGGAAAGAAAGTCGTACTCTGGCTCGAATATGTTGTTGCCGGAAAGTGCGGGCTCATCACTGGAGGTTTTCACCTCCACCTGACTTGAGAAGGGTTCTTCGTAAGAGGGACCAAGGATGATGTTCACCTGACTGGCCAACATCTGGGGCTCGAGTTGTGATACCACCTCCACTCTGCTGCTGGTGGCCTGGGAATAAAGTTAATGGGTAAGGTACAGAGGCTAAGGTGAGGTGGTTATGTGGCGCGTATAGCTATGACAGGGATGTACACTAAATCTAAGTTGGGAAACCTGATGATACAAGATCTCTTGGTAGGCTTATACGTCGATGTAAGGACAGTGTTAAAATAGATTTGAAGTAGATGGGTGTGAGGTTAGGAATGGGATGTAGGTAGGGTTGAATGGTGAGCTTACGTTTTGGTGGCCATGAATATTCAATTTCCTCAAAGCCCGATAGTAGCTTGGATAGCTAATATAAAACAAAATGTGGTACTTGTATTTTATTATATATTTAGTTATTATTTAAATAAATAACCCTTATAACTTTGTTTTTAAGTTTATCATTCATTGTTTCAAATTCTCTAGTAAGCTTCAAAGGGATAAAGTGTTCTTATTGTTTACCTGCTGCCCTCCACGCACCTCCACCTTGCTGGAGAACACCCGTGGCCCTTCCAGAACATTGACGACACTAGAGGGAGCGCGCACCTCCACCACGCTGGACAAGATGGCCACCTTAACCTCCTCGATAGACGACGACACCTTGTGAAGCTTCTGCTCCGTGGAGGACGCTTTCTTCTCCGAGCCTTTGCCTGTCGTCTTGCTTGGCTTGATCTCTGGCGGTGACGTCACCACTGACACTTGGGTGGTGGGACGGGTTTCTATCACTGACGACTTAGGGAGCTTCGTTTCACCCTCTGAGAATAAAAACGTTAGTCTCTTATAAAGGGATTGACAAGAAGGGGTATTAGGTACTGTAGGTCTATTATTGAAACATCAGTCATATATGTACACTCCATATACCCTGAACGTTATCAAGCTTACCTTGATTGTTTCTACTATGATGTAGCTTATAATATAGGGCCATCCATATATTTCAGTGTACACAGTATGTACTTTATCCTAATTTCATTAGTGAAATAATAACTTATTAAATATAAAGGATTTTAAAAACTTTGGGCTGGATATTGTTCTATGGGAATGAAGAGGTCAAAGATAATAGAAATCATTAGCTTCATACAGTCACATTTTAGACCATAGTTCATTAAGAAGATCAGACACCTCAGCTCAGTCAGTAGCGTTCCTGTCTACTGAGCTAGAGGTCCCAGGTTCTATTCACGCCGTGGCCGAAACAGTAGTGTAAAATATATGGCTTGAATAAAGAACTGACCCAGACCATAAGCTGGAAACAATAATGAATATAAAGTAAAGTTCATGAAGAATAAATTATTCGTATACGAGTGGAGTTTTAAAATACAACTCTGATTTTTTATCGATACATTATTTGAATTAGAGCTAGCATAATTATACTGATATAAATATTTATATGTTTCTTTGAATAAATGAAAAGTATAAAAGAAGTCAAAATATCTTTAAAGATTAGATTAAATTTTAAAACATTACTGAATAGTAATATATAA
Organism: Timema bartmani; assembly: GCA_902151455.1. NCBI lineage: Eukaryota > Metazoa > Arthropoda > Insecta > Phasmatodea > Timematidae > Timema > Timema bartmani. Next base: position 81,964 of record CABFWB010002817.1, read on the forward strand.
GTATAGGGGAGACTGGGGCTAGTAATTTTTACAAGGGAAAGTTGATACATTTAGTTTTGTGATCAAACGGTTAGTATTCGTTTTAAAAAGAAAAATTCCCATCCTCCATTTGTCAACGAGAGTTGAACCTAAACGTGCAATGACCCTGTGGCTCAAGTAATTTTGTAAATTTTAACCGTCAAAAGTAAAATGTATCACTTTTATTTGTTTAGGTTTATTTATATAAAAGAATAGCTTAACGCTTGTTTAACATTTTATTCTAAAAACACATTAATTATTCCACAGTAACATCTTGATATAATATTAAATAATTCATTGAAAATAAAAAATAAAGCAGACAAAATGGTGGCATGTGTTGGGTCACGTTCTTACAAAGTAGACAAACATATTTTTTAAACTGGATTTTAAAATGAAAGGTGGAAAATAGTCTACGATTTTATGCTTGACACAACCTTACTTTTAAATAATACATTTATTTATTTAATTATATAGTTATTAATATAGGAATTCACCTAAACTAAAGATATAAATATCCCTACAACGGGATACAGTTTTATTAATTAGGATATTAGTAAAGCGGTCAATAAACTGTTTTATTTATTTTGTCAACATCTACTGTTACTATTTATTCTTTAAGAGGAATATGTTCATGCCATATTCGTCCATTTCCCTAGTCTGGACCAAGGAAATAAACTAGCTATATAAAAACGTGTAATTCCTTTATTTTGACTGACACATCAGAAAAATAATGTTTAGTTGTTAAGAAGAGAAGAAAACCGAGGATTCTCACCAGAGTTAAATTCTATTCAATTTTAAAAAACCACGCATATTGCCAAGACATATTATTCAGCATGTGTGTTAACTTTAAATAAGGTTCTCTCTGATTTTTCATTAATAAAGTTGTATTTTATTTCATAAAATCAAGCCAATATAAAATATCTTCATGCCTAGTATCATTCTAATATTTTTGTCAAGTATGATGTTATTTATTAAATAATCCGTTCTTTTTACTTTATAATATAAAAGCCCTCACCTTTGGTACGTGGTTTGGGGTTCGAATACCATCCAGGTATATTGAAGTGTAATTTTTAAAATACTATATTATTTATATACTTAAAAACAAAGAATTGAAAAAATTATAGCAACTAGCCTAGTCTTCTTGATAATTAATTAGGAACAATTAACAAATTATAATTGCTTAAATACCTAAAAAGGACCGAACATATTTTAGCTTTTTAAAAGAGAAGATGTTTCACCATTCAGTGTAGAGTGTTAATAATTAAAGGACTTTGGGCAATAGTATGCCATGCTAAAAAGTAGTAGCTCTAAGATAATAAAATTTAAGGTTTCAAAAAATTAAGTTCACAAACCGAGATAAATATTCCTTTGCCCTAATTTGATACAAATTTTTAACTTTCAGAAGTCAATACGTAAATGTTTTCAACTTTATTTAAGGAGAAATATGAACCACACTAAATCTTAACTATAGTTGTTAGAAGTAGTTAAAGTAAACAGATAATAAAAAAAAATCAAAACTCATGCCTAAGATTTATTTTAAACCTAAAATTATGATCACCTTAGCAAGTACCTAAGAAGCTTAAAGTTTATAAATATGGAGATTCGATGTCCTTTAAATCTTACTTCACGGCTTTATAAAATTATAGTATCACAATGTTCGTATTATCTCTACCCAGAAGTGACTGCGATATATTTCATTAATAGATACACAAACACGAAATAAATTTTATCCATATATACCCAGGCATCGAACCAAACACTTTGGAAAATCATTTACTTTAAAAGTAGCTAGTGTTTGAATGATTTACAATCAGAAGTTAAAGCTTTAAAATCAGTGTTTACTTTTAGGAAAAATTGAGCACCTAAAATTTTATACATGGGAAATTATAGCAACAATTGTAAATTTTAGAACTAAATTAAAAAAAAATATTTTATTATGTTTACTACTCATCTCATAACATTAGAATAAGTAACATACAAATTGTAAGCCTGGTAGTTAGCTGAAATTTGTAGAGTTTTAAGTTGGAGTTTCAACCACAAGCCATTCAATTGTTCTTAGCCCTTAGAAATGCGATCTAGAAAGAAACCATTTAAAACGCATGCGATTTTTAAACAATTGAAGCAGAGGGAATAATAGTGGATAGAAAATGGCCAAGAATTAATTAATGTTGCTAAACGTTTGTTTAATCTGGCATGCACAAGTGTTCCTGAAGAAATTACGAAACAACAAAGGTAACATGATTTTATAAGTGTCATTCTTGATCCTAAACTATAAACAATAGTCTACAAAGAGAATAAGTGACAGACAAATCACTAATCAGTTATCAATATTATATAGAATGAAACATGAATCAGAGTGTGCTACAAGGAAAATAATCATACTTTTAGAATATTCTCATGCGAAACTTGTGAACTGATTCTTACAATAATAATAATAATAATAATAATAATAATAATAATAATAATAATAATAATAATAATAATAATAATAATAATACAGAGATATGCTTTCAAGAGGCAAGATTGGAATATTGTGGATTTAAAAATTTTCCTTTCAGAAAGTTCACGACTGATAAATCTTTTTCTTCTATTAATAAAATATTCTTATGAGAAAATCTAGCTATAACAATATGTCATTTAATGTTGAAAGGAACTAAAGATTTGTTCACTCCTGTTTAGTATTGATATTTAAATTAATAGTAAAAATATGACATTGCTATAAAAAATAACAGACTATGACTGTGGTGTTGACCTGTGATTCGAATCTTTAAAAATAAAATTTAAGCTAGATGACATTTATGATAAAAAAAAAAGTAGACTATATGCGGTTTACTATCGTAAAGAAAGACAAAGATGCGTGCTACTCCCTTAGTGACTGATAGAAACAGTATAGTTTATTTCATCAATAATAGTTAGTTACTGTATATTCTAGAGAATATACATTTTTCCGTCCAAGAGCTTTTGAAAAACATAGACATCCTCTGTGACTTTTATAAAACCAGCAATATTGTTGCAACGGTTGTAGGAATAAAGGTTAACTACTCTATAAATAGTCATCATTAGGGTAATGTCATGATAATGTAGAACTTGAATATGCTAACTACACACGCGAAAGAGTGCCAGCAATACAACTAAGTACAGGTATAACATAATGTAACTGCTGTCAAAATTTTACTAAAACCAAATTGATAAAATATAGTAAACAAAATAAAAATAAAGTTTAAGAAATTACTTTGCTTTGCATTTTGAAGCATATAGATTATAGGAGTAACTATGCTCTTTCTGAAAGGGCATGATTAGTAAAATCCAATTATCTAAGCTCAAAGGCACTTGAAGAGTCTTTGTGTGGAACTCAAGCTTTTGAAACCAACTTGAAAAATCCAGAAATATAGCCCGAATACTCACCGTTCTTCGAGCTTAGTTAATAGTTAACTACTTTGGTATTAGGCTTCTAGCTGAAACAAGAAGCATAGCTTCTGTCTAGTTTTGCCAACAGGCTTACAAACACATAAATATATTATTATTATTATTATTATTATTTAGCACCACGTCTTACTACCCGTTCGGGTTATACGCTTATTAGAAATATAAATCTCTATTTGGATGAATAAGCACTCACAATAAAAGCAACGCTAAAAATTATAGTTTTACTTTTGTCGGGAAACAATTAACATTTTCAACAAAATTACGAAAATAAGCTTAAGGTAGGGTGCTAGTTAGCGCGAGTTTAGTGCATTAATTTTGCAGTTTTTATAGCCAAAATAAATTTATGGCCAAAATAAATCAAATATTTATTCCATATTAACATTGAGTTTAGCTTTCTGCACATGCTAATATCAACAGTTATTGAATATCCGTCATGAGAATAGGGACATTTGGTGACAAACTTTTTAAATAAAGAGAAAATGTTACAAAATTCCAGGACACCCTTGACAGACATTCAAGAACAACTGTTGAGATCAGCATGTGCAGAAAACTAAACTCTATTTCTATAGAAGAAATATTTTATTTATTTTGGCCAAAATATTTTTTATGCTATAAAAACTTCAAAAATACTGCCCTAAATTCACGCTCACTAGCACCCCACCTTAAGGTGGGGATATAAGGAAAGCCAAAAAAGGTAAGTATTTTTGCATATTTATATCAAAACATTTTCCTGGTAAAAATAAATAAAATATTGCTTCTGTACAAACCTGGATTTTAATTTCCTCTATATGGTGACTTCAACAGTTCCTAAATATCTGTCGAGGGTGTCCTGGATTTAATGAAAACTTTTTATCTTCTTTTAAAGAGTTGGTCATCCATTACCTCTATGCTCGTGACAGATACTCAACAACTGTTAATATCACTATGTGAGGAAAACTAAACTATGTTTTTACTGAACTAATATTTTAGCCCAAAAAAAAGTGTTGATATAAAAACTGTAAAAAAACTGACCATTCCTCACGTCCCTTAAATACCCACCTTAATAGGGTCCATTTAGCTTTATTAAATGTGTAATTTCACATCATCACTATAATGAAACACATACCATATGTATATATTGTTTGCCGTCATTTTGAGGTAAGAGTCTTCAATAAATTACAGACTTAACGCTCAGTCTAAATGAGTAAATAACTGCTAAACACTCTAAATTGATACATTTATTTATTTAACTACAACTTATATGATAAGGCTATACAGTTTAAGGAATAAAAATATTTATTAAGTTATTTAAACTACACTTAATTAATTAGTCACTTAATTACTCTATGGCATTAGGTACTCGAAAGTTAATTGCCACACTTACAAAAATACGCCATCTATCCATATCTTGAGTTAGTTCCATCCAGTCCATTTAATTATAGCCTATCTCTTTCAGGTCCATTTCAATGTTATACTCCCATCTTCGTCTAGGTCCTCCCAATTTTATCTTCCCATTGGGTTTGCCAATCACTACCCCAAACAAGGTTCTAGAGTCTCTCATTCGCGCTGCATGTCCTGTCCACTGTAACCTATGAGACTTGATTATCCTGATAATGTTTTGTCAAGAGTACAGGGTATGTGACTCATCATTATGTAAAATCCTCCACTCCCAAGTAGCCTCATCCCTTTGGACCAAATACCTTCCTAAGCACGCTGTTTTCAAACATTCTAAAATTGTATTCGTCATGTAAGGTAAAAGACCACGTTTCACACCCATAGAACAACCAGTAAAATTGTTTTGTATATTCTGAGTTTTACATTCTTTGAAAGCCGGCGAGATGTCAACAACTTACTGACCTATTAATAGCATGCATTTCTCTACTGGATTATTTTCTTATTTCCACTTTAATTACTCTTAAAATTCCCCCTCCCCCATTTTGAATACATATTTCGTATCATGAATATAAATTGGGTTAATTTATAGATAGTAATTTACATAGTTTTCTTCAATGAAGCAAGTAAGTGATTGCCTCTTTACAGGATGAAAAATAATAAAATAATATTCTTCTTTGTTTAATATTCTCGCTTAAATATTATATATTGAATAAGTTGTGTTGAAAGCCACAGGCCCCTAGTCGTAGTACAAGTTCTACATGGGAGTTTACCCGCTTCGGTGGCGTAGTGGCTAACACACTAGTTTTCGTGTTAGCTAGACTGCCAAGGACGGGGAGATTGATATTCAAATCTCAGTCGGGTGAACTGGGGGTGGTTTTTCCTAAATGGTTTTCCACTCTTTCTCCACGCAGATGCGGGTTCACTTCCTCTATGTTAAACCTTCCCAATTTCAAACCCACTAGAGTAATTAGTACTTAAGTGTGTAACCAGAACGGGTAGTAAGACACGGTGCTAAATTAATTACATGGAAGTTGTTTTTGTGTTTATTTAAATATTACTACATAGTTAGAATACTTATAGAAAACAGTTATAGCTTTTAGATCGTCAGTTATATTTCCCTTGAACCAAGATACACCTCTTATTGTTACATCCTGCTGAAACAATGCACACTACATACCTGGTGGCGCGCTCTGAGGTGAGAACACCATCACAGTGTTGCCGATAGTCGTCGTGAAGTCGAGGAATCCGTAAACCGTTTGCGTGAGAAGCTCGACAGCCTCGTTCTGGCGTTGCATAGCAGCAGCAGCCTGCATAGCGGCAGCATCTGGATTGACGTAGACTGGACCTCCTGACGGCGTGTATTCTGCACCATGGCTCGTGAACACTGTGACATAGGGAAACTGTTGTTAGCACAGGGATAATTCACAGCTGCTAGCACAGGGATAATTCACAACTGTTAGCACAAGGATACTTCACAACTGCTAGCACAGGGATACTTCACAACTGTTAGCACAGGGATACTTCACAACTGCTAGCACAGGGATACTTCACAACTGTTAGCACAGGGATACTTCACAACTGTTAGCACAGGGATACTTCACAACTGTTAGCACAGGGATACTTCACAACTGTTAGCACAGGGATACTTCACAACTGTTAGCACAGGGATACTTCACAACTGTTAGCACAGGGATACTTCACAACTGTTAGCACAGGGATACTTCACAACTGTTAGCACAGGGATACTTCACAACTGTTAGCACAGGGATACTTCACAACTGTTAGCACAGGGATACTTCACAACTGTTAGCACAGGGATACTTCACAACTGTTAGCACAGGGATACTTCACAACTGTTAGCACAGGGATACTTCACAACTGTTAGCACAGGGATACTTCACAACTGTTAGCACAGGGATACTTCACAACTGTTAGCACAGGGATACTTCACAACTGTTAGCACAGGGATACTTCACAACTGTTAGCACAGGGATACTTCACAACTGTTAGCACAGGGATACTTCACAACTGTTAGCACAGGGATACTTCACAACTGTTAGCACAGGGATACTTCACAACTGTTAGCACAGGGATACTTCACAACTGTTAGCACAGGGATACTTCACAACTGTTAGCACAGGGATACTTCACAACTGTTAGCACAGGGATACTTCACAACTGTTAGCACAGGGATACTTCACAACTGTTAGCACAGGGATACTTCACAACTGTTAGCACAGGGATACTTCACAGCTGTTAGCACAGTGATACTTCACAACTGTTAGCACAGGGATAATTCACAGCGGTTAGCATAGTGATAACTCACAACTTTTAGCACAGGGATACTTCACAACTGTTAGCATATTTATAACTCAAACTGTTAGCACAGGGATACTTCACAGCTGTTAGCACAGGTATACTTCACAACTGTTAGCACAGGGATACTTCAAGCTGTTAGCACAGTGATACTTCACAACTGTTAGCACAGGGATACTTCACAACCGTTAGCACAGGGATAATTCACAGTTGCTAGCACGGGGATACTTTACAGCTGTTAGCACAGGGATACTTCACAACTGTTATCACAAGGATACTTCACAGCTGTTAGCACTGTGATACTTCACAACTGTTAGCACAGGGATACCTCCCAGTTGTTAGCACAAGGATACTTCATAACTGTTAGCACAGGGATACTTCACAACTGTTAGCACAGGGATACTTCACAACTGTTAGCACAGGGATACTTCACACTGTTACCACAATAATCCCAACTGCTAGCACAGGGACACTTCACTACTGTTAACACAGGGTTACTTCACAACTGTTAGCACAAGGATACCTCACAACTGTTAGCACATTGATACTTTACAACTGTTAGCACAGGGATACTTCACAGTTATTAGCATAGGGACAACTAAAAACTGTTAGCACAGGGATACTTCACAGCTGTTAGCACAGGTATACTTAATAACTGTTAGCACAGGGATACTTCACAGCTGTTAGCACAGGGATACTTCACAACTGTTAGCACAGGGATACTTCACAGCTGTTAGCACAGGGATACTTTACAGCTATTGGTTCCTTCGACAAATTGAACCAAATTTGATTTAGGATGAAAAGAGCACTTAGATTTAAAATAACCCGTCAAATAGAATTAAAATAAATCACGGGCAGGAGCGCTAGTAGTGGAGTACGCTGCACATGATAATATACAGGCGTAATCTAGAAAGATCTAACATTTTTGTGATTAGCTAATGGCAATCTATACTTCATATATTAGATTATTTTGCTGGTACGAGTTCGTTACAGTTTAATATCAGTGTGCAAATGTGTATTTGTCTATAATGTATAGATATTCTTGTCAACGGTATTTTGTGTGATCTATTGTATAATATTTTGACTCATTTTTAAAAATAATACAGTTATTGCTGTATGTAAAAGTATGGTATTTAAAAACATTAGTCATTGCAAGTAAAAATACCCACATGGATAAGTTTATAGAAAAAAAAATCTCAAGTGAAAGGGAATAAGTGTCATCAATGAGTCAGAGAAAGAACTTTAATAGACACAGGATGAAATTCCTGCACGGACGTCAACGACATTAGCTGGTAGGCCTCCTCCTCAACCATAAATTACTGGAGGACAAGGACATAGCGTCTATAAAATAAATTTCCAGTCTCACTGGCCGAAATCTTACCCATGGTTGGAATATGAATAATAGAAAGACGAAGTTTTCTGTGAGCTTCTCTAATCAACATAAAAAAGGGTTACTTTTTCATCTGAATTTGAATTGGCTTTCATTAAATCAGGTTTCCAAAACTGGAAAATATCGCTTGCAAAATTCAAAAACATTAAAGCTCAAAATGCCATCGAGAATGCGTCTTAAGGTTGGGGCTCATTAACGCTGGTGTGGATTTTTCCTGACACATTTCTAATGCTAGAAAAATATAGATGAAAAAAACAGCATAGTTTTGATTAAGATAATATCATCCCTCAAGTTTATGGACATCTAAGATCCCCAATTCGTGGGCACATCAATGAGTCAGGCAACTTTGTTAACTTTTTTTAGGCTGCGGTGAGAAAATTTCCCATTTTTAAAGATATGGATGGATTAGGATTAATTGAAATGGTATTATCATAAAGTTTTCAATCAGATTCTGAAGATCATGAGCCATCACGTGCCACGTATTTTGACTTTTCGGATCACTGATGCAAGACACGACGCAATCATCGTGGACGATACATCTGATATTTCTGTCCAGGAACAAGTTTTCACTACTTCAGAACTGTCACATAGAATCTCGAAATAGAAGGAAAGTTTCTGGGGTTTTATGAGACAACGAGCACCAAATCTGAAGCGCTTTTACGTGTCATCTTGGATGTCCTCCGAAGATTAAATTTATCGGTCACTAACTGCAAAGGTCAATGTTTTGACGGCGTTTAAAACAAGTCAGGACATTTTTGCGGGGTCCATATCACAGGGAACAGTAAAAGAAATTAATAGAGGCCGTAACTCATATAACATGGTACAAGGTCTTAATCAAGACATAATTTAGAGAATTTTGGAAATATATAGTTGCATAAATGTACAATAACGTATATACCTATATCTTTTTCTAAGGATATATTAGGTAAACCAACATTAACCTTGTTGAATAACATTCTTTTTAATAATTATATATTGATAATTTTTAAAGGTTGTTTTTATATAGGTTATTGATTATTTTTAAATTATTTTAAAAACTTAGAGCTAAACGTTATAGTAACTTGAAATACGTTTGTGGTGGAAGACCAAATATACATTTATTTAAAATGAACTATTCAAAATAATTTTATTAATAGTTTTATTAGTGGTTCTACACTTATTAATATGATAAGTGTATCATTCAAACGAAGGTGACCTGGCGGTCTAGGGGTAAGGTGTCAGACTTCTTTGCTGAGGGTCCGGGGTTCACTCCTCGGTCCCGGCACAGATTTATCTGATTTCTGAACCCTTCCTTCACCTCTGACAAGACGTGTATTAATCACAACTTGTGAATGTGTGGAATGCCAGGCCTCCACCGTGGATTTGGATCCCACGTTAAACTGTAGGTCCTCCATTTCATCTCATAATCACCCTATCATTACACATTAGCGTAAGTGCGTATAGCCCGAACGGGTAGTAAGACGCGGTGATTATAGCAATAAAACTAATAACATTCAAAGGAATTTAATTCACGTATTGTTAGGTACAGTACGAGGGATAAACGCCAAACCCGTTTGGTCGTCTTACTACTCGTTCGGGCTATACACCTACGTACTAACTAAACCAATAGTTTTAGGGATGGGGAAGGCTATATTTAGAACAAGTGTACCCGCATTTACATAGAGGAAGAGTGGAACACCGTTTTCGCAAAACCAGCCTCAGTACACCCGACCGAGATTCGAACCTCGATATTCCCATCATCGGCAGTCTAGTCTACTGCGAGAGTAGCGCGTTAGAGCGTTCGGCCCCCATAGGTGGGTTAGTTCAGTTTGCTTTTGATGGGGAAACTATAGTTTTAATCCCGTCCATGTATAGTGTGAGTATTTTGATAAAAATAGTTTCCCACCTATATTCCACGTGGAGTGGATGTATAGTCTTTATCATTAATGTAGCTATACTGATATCCCAGACAGTAAGACTTGGTGTGGGAAATATTTCAAATTATGTAAAATAGTTTGAAGATGTTATTTTATTACTCGTAAATAAATTGTTTTCATCCGCAGTGAGCGCTGGAAGGTGTTATATTGACGAGACAAAAACCTGTCTCTGGAAGATTGTTCAAACTTTCTCTTTATTCCTTCGAGTCCCTTAAACACTTTCTCGTATATTTCATTCAGGTTTGGAGAACGTTGCATCCCAGATATGAAGGAGCTTTATGACTATTGAGAAGATCCTAAAAGGAAAAATATGGCTATAAATTTAACCGGACACTTCCGTGTGACCTTGGGACAAGCCGCGAGGATGTTGGGATGTTTGTCACGTCCTGTGTGAGGTAAGCTCACCAGAACATCTCGAGGAAACTATTTATTTAGTATTATTCATACGATAGTTCTGCTTGGTTGGACATTTCTAAGAGCTTTAAGAGGGCTAGAAAAAATATATAAGCTAACTATAATCAGATTATCTTAGAAACAACCTTTTAGAAGCTGTAGAAGGTACACTTAGAATAAACAGCAATCCAATGCTAATGTCACAGTCACCATATTAATGTTGCTGCTAATAAAATAAAACCCACTTCAGTGGCTAAATAGTCTAAGGCGTCATTATCGTATTAGATTGGCCTGAAGATGATGATCGGCGTTCAAATTCTGGTCTGGTCTGGTCTACTGAGTTTTTTTTCTAAATTGTTTCCCACTCTCCTTCCACGCAAATTCCGGGGACATTGGCTCTAAAATGGTTCATTTCTCATCCATACCTCATTATAGAAATATCATATAAGCGTATCACCTGAACAATAGTAGTAAGACGTGATGATAAAAAAAAAATTGTAACAGCAAGACCAAAGAGATAGCCTGAATAACACGTGATTATGAATATATGAAAATAGTGTATGCAACTTTTAAAACTGTATGATAAAAGTTATTTCTGTGGCGATGCGACTATATTTTTACAAACTTATGAACATTTTATATTTAAAACTAAATAGATATATTTGATTTATAAGAATCATTAATCTTCACAGTTGTGTGGTAATTGACCTTGACTTGAATAAATACTGTACTTAACATTTTGAACAGACTCTTCAGAAATAATATATTCTTTGCTAGATTGTCAATATTAGTTATCACGTCGAGTTTAACGTGTGGTTTATTATACTCTCTAGATTTAAAAATGACACCTCTACACATTAATCGAACCCGGGACTCTTGGCTTAGTACGCCAATGCTCTAACAACTGAGCTATCCAGGAACCGTCCCATGTCCAGGGCAATTCTTCACTCATATTAAATATAATAGCTTAGCTATTGAATCCGTCATTTTTGTTTATTGTTTAATTAATATTGGGGGTACTTATCATTCACTTAATGAATCAAATGAATATCAACACGTGATTTATAATCTAGATTAACTCTAAATAATGTCTAACACTCAGTCAATAATTAATCAACTCCTGCCTGTCCAATAGAAAGCCACAACTATATTCTTTATTAGGGCTCTCCCGGGAATAGACTTGTTAGCCTTTGTCTTAAGTCCCATACGTGCCACCGAAACATTTAAGACATTAAGGTGGAGATGTAAGAAAAGTGAGAAAAGGGTAGTGCTTTTTATAATTATTTTAATATAAAAGAGTTTTTTGGCCAAAATAAATAAAATAGTTCCTCAGTAAAAATATTAGCGTTTAATTTCTTCACACGGTGATATCTACAGCTCTTGAATATCTGTCAAGGTTGTCCTGTAATTTAATGACAACGTTCACTCTTCATTTAAAGGTTTATTATCAAATGGTTACATGCACATGACAGATATTCAAGAACTGCTAATATCAACATGTGAAGAAAATTATGCTCTATATCTTACTGGATAAATATTTGATTTATTTTGTCAAAAAATAATAAGACAGGGGAAGATCCAGTGATTCTGGACTCTTTATATTTGCGGTCCTATAACTAATCACCTCATTTTATTTAAATTTATGTAGCATAGTGACAAATATGTTATTTTATATATTAGCTGGATTTAAATATATTGAAAATCGTGATTCAGAAATAAATGTTGAATACTGCATAATTTATCAGACGTGATAACCAATAACTTCACCTGGGACTTATTGATTATTTCCATGTTATTGTTTTATAAAGATGTTTTTCAACTTTGCTAGCAGATATATCTCAATTAATCTATAAGTAACTTCTTGCTTTAAAATACACAAGTACTGGTGGGCACACAGGCAAAGACGATAGTCTCATCTTGCATAGTTTTCCAGGGATGAAAGAAATGTCAATGCTAGAATCTCTGCTTGTATGTTCTGGGAATATTTTATCTATCTCCTTTCAGGCAAATGCGAGTACCATTACTTTAAATTCACCTTCCTCAACCTTTCCTTATGAGTATGAATAAGGGGGTATTCCGGATGAGTAGTAAGACGTGGAGAAAGCAACATATATTGGAATCTAGACTAGGAGCTTTTCTTTAGTGATACGTTTCTGTATCCATATTGTGATCTAGTTTCATTCCAATACAAAAGTTGGTCTAGTATTCGTGTATGGATGTAGATTTTTATATATTAAAACATGATTGATAGATGATATCGAATCAAACTTGTAAAAGGAAACGTTATGATCTTAAGGCAATATCAGCAATTCCTTGTACCAGAGTCGCAACAAGTCTTTGATGACGGGGTAAATATAGCGCAACAGGGCCGCATCTTCGTGCCTCCATAATATGTACCCACGGGTTAACAAGTTACTTGAGTTACTACTCTAACCACACACAACAAACATGGCTTAAGAGGAAAAAAGATGAAGTTTGAGGGCTCATATATTTGACAAATTATTATTTTACTAATATTTTCAATTAAATGTGGATGAAAAACTTTACCTAAGGGTACATTCTTAGGATCAAGCAATTACTACACTCGTGACAAGTCAAATAAATTAATAAACACTCAATCTTCTTACAAGATATTAACTAAGATGGTGACACATTAAAAAACACTCAATTTTCTTACAACTTGTTAACTATGTGTGTGAGAGGTCAAATAATTTAACAAACGCTCAATCTTCTTACAACTTGTTAACTATGTGTGTGACAGGTCAAATAATTCAACAAACACTCAATCTTCTTACAAGATATTGACTAACAAACACTCAATGTTCTTACAAATTGTTAACTATGTGTGTGACAGGTCAAATAATTTAACAAACGCTCAATCTTCCTACAACTTGTTAACTATGTGTGTGACAGGTCAAATTCAACAAACACTCAATCTTCTTACAAGATATTAACTAACAAACACTCATATATTCTTACAACTTGTTAACTATGTGTGTGACA
>CABFWB010002818.1:0-22657 GCA_902151455.1 Timema bartmani
TATTGTGGACGAGCGAGGAGACTCGATCCCGGACAAGTTCTACAAGGCTGGGAGCACCATAGAATTGAGGTGTGAAGTGAGTGAAGTACCGCATCCCTCATACGTCACCTGGAGACACGGAACACGCATGCTCAATTACGATACATCACGAGGAGGTATCAGGTATGTTGCTGCTATCTTTGTTTGCTTAAAGTAAACAGATTTCATGTATAACCTTCTTAATCAATTACGGTTCTTCACGAAGAGACCTAAGGTACTGTTATACCATCTGTAATTGATTGGTTACCATTCAAAATATCCTTAACACAATTGTTTGTATTGATTTATTTAATGACCTGTACACTCTTGTGTTTCGTTTTACTTCTCTATAACACACAATCCTCGACCAGTCAGGTCCATTGCTGGAACAAGGGTATTTTTTTTACAGTACCGATATAGCTGCGCCCTTCTATAGAAGCGGTAGCAAAAACTTTATCTTATAGGACGCAACGCGACACCCACCCTGAACGGAAATACTTTCAAGAGCCATACCTAAAAATGCTTAAAGCTACATTAAATACAAACTCTAGACATAATAAACATATAAATAAACTAAATAAATATATAAAATACAATGAATAATATATGTATATCAGATAACACTTAACAAATTAAGTCTACCAGTAGTTGGGAAAAGTTTAAACAAGAATGTTCTACATTACTATGTTTTGATATTAATGTGTGTAATTTTCCAATGGGAGTTGTCAATAGAGATAGTTTTACAACGGCTTTCTTTGACACTCCCGAAGATGTTCTCGTGATGCCAGCTCGCACCAACCCGTCACTTCCAGGATGAAGCTCGACACTGCAAGCTATATTCCAATTGAGAAGGGGTTGAAGCAATTGAAGGGGGGCAAGTTTTCATCTAGGAGGAGAGCCATATTCTCTGCCTTTAAGTTAGGCTAATCGCTCCTATCGATAGAGTTTATTCATATTTTATATTCGAAGATCTGGTTCTACCAAGGTAGTGATTGTATCTCTGATTATAATATGTTCCGGTGTTTGGAATACAAGATATTGGTTTGAGAGTGCATGGTAGTTAAAGATTGGGAATTAAAACAAACCTCTATTAATGTTAGACAAGTGTACATTTCTTCATACACTAAAAAAGATTTACACTATGAAATTGAGATGAGATTTTACTTTCTTACCTTCCGTTTCCCAAAGTCTTCCAAAAGGAGGAGATCGTGGTGGAGTAAAATACCACTCAACGTTGTCCTTTATCAACCAATCCATTACCTTGTGTTGATGAGGTTTAGCTGTAGCAAGATTTCGAATATCTTTAGTTTCATGGTTGGTATACACAAAGTTTGTTGCATTATCTAAATAGAGGTGAGGACCTTTCTCTTGATGAGTCATGGAATGTTTCAAGGCCCCAAGGAATCTTTAAGTAGTCAGTTCACTTACTAACTCTATATGAACTGCCTCCCTTGTGAATAAAACAAAACCTGCTATGTCGGTTCTTACTGTGGTGTTTCCACGTCCACGACTAGGTCTAACATAAACAGGACCATAATATTCCCCTCCAGTTTGTAAGAATGATCTTGATGGTTATAATATCTACTCTGGTTGCTCATCCATGACTTACGTTTGAACTTGAAACATTTGGAACTATGTAAAACTATTTGATGAAGTAATTACGACCATATTTTGGCCGACATATCTGTCTTATGACTGCAAGTAGTGCTTGTGTATCCGTGTGTAATTATTTCAAGTTCAGGTTGTAAAATGAAATACCTTAGATGATTCTGGACGGGTAAGACAGCTGGATGTTTTTGGTTGTATGGTGCAGAAGACTTCTGAAATATGCTTCAAATCTGATGAGTTCCTTTTTATCTAAGAATGGAGACAATGTTTTGAGTTTACATTTTGAGCTAATTATCTTTGAATGCAGTAAGTCACGCAGCTCTTCTGTAAACTCTGTTTATTGAACATATTTAATCGAATGGTTAAGCACCGGTTTCAAATCTTGTACGTTTAACTGACATGTCTGACAAATAAGTGAAAGTGTTTCCGCCTTACCAATAGACTGGAAATTGGAAAAAAATAAGCTGTTATTCGTTGCAATTTGATCAACGACAAATACTTATCAATAGGAGTTTAATGCTCAGTGGTTATCATTGTGATTGTTAATTTACACATTTCTAGTATGTTAATTGAATCGTCTAGCTTGCAGGATAATGTAGATTCTTATTCATTCACAAACCAATGTGGCCCATGTGACCATTATTCTGTATTCAGTATGTGATTAGATATCATACCTTTGAATATATAATCAGCGGGACTTTCTAAAAACCTTAAATGTGTCAATTTATAAGTCCTTGTCATCTCTTGAATATCTGCCACGCGGTTAACTACAAATATTTGTCATTGTTTGGAACATTCAGCCAAGCCAAAACTATGGTTTAGTCAGATCATAAAGTGCATTTTCTAAATCTTCAATTATTGTAATTGATCCTCATGTTAAATAATTGTACCAGCAACAACGCTGCACAAAGTTCCAGTCTGGATGGTTTCACCTTCATTAGTTGTGCAAACCATGAATTAGAAAACAGTAGACTTAAACTGGTGCTCCCTTCATTATTTGTGCATTTGATGTAAATGAAAGCACCGTAGCCTAGCTCTGAAGCTTCAATAAATTCATGAATTTTGATCTCAGATTGACGTTCAATAAATAAGACTATTCTTGGCACATGGAACTTATTTAGCTGAATTAAATCCTCCTGTATTTAATTCATTCTCTGAGATGAGTTGTTTGTAAGGGCTCATTCCATCTTATATTGAGTTGCCACAGTTGTTGCATATAAACATTTGCTTTGAGTATCAGTGGCCCACTAAGGCCCAGTAGATCAAAGATGTAAGCTATTTCAGATATTTTAGTGCATTTTGAACACTTGTACAAAAGGCTGTCTTATCCCATAGTGAAAATAATCTAAAGAAGGATTCCACAATAGACTTAGTGTTTTGATAAATCTGTATGGATCCTTCTTAAGTTCATGCTGTGTTGCTCTCATTTCTTTGTCAAGGTCAGCTAATAAGCTAATATCTATAAATTGTTTGAACACAATTTCCTCAATAGAGACCTTGGGCTTAGATGAATGGCGTAATGGCCAAAGTGAAATTCAGGCACCCCCTTATATCCCCCTTTCTCTTAGCTTGTTCCCTATGTAATATATAGAATACATGTGCTTTCTTCATTGTTACGTATTATTATTATTATTATTATTATTATTATTATTAATAGCATAGTATTATACTTTCTAAACTTTGTAATTTTGGCCTATCCCACTCATATGTAAATTGGTTTAGCAGCTATTTACATGGAAGATATTTCTCCAATAAAATAGATTATCACTCCTCCAACACATTTTTAGCTCCATGTGGTATACCTCAAGGTTCTAATTTAGGTCCTCTTCTCTTTAATGTGTTCATTGATAATATTGGCAAACACTCAACCTCATCCAGTTATTTACTCTTTGCGGATGATGTGAAATTATTTAAAATTTATTACTTCAACTGCGGTTTGTATGGACTTACAAAATGACATAAATGGTATTTTACAAGAGTCTCCTGATAATGGAATGTCTATTAATAAATCTAAGACCAAATCTATATATTTCCCTAGGAAAATTAATCCTATCTTTTTATTTATAAACTGGACAGTGATAACATAGTTAGCTCTAGTTATATAAATTATTTAGGTGTTATCCTGGATGATAAACTCTACTTACACTATCATGTTGATCATATAATATCCCAATCATTGAAATTACTTTGATTTATTAAATTTATTACCTCTTTATTTAAGTCCTATAGGCTGTTGTACTCACATTGGTAATTCCATATTTGTTGAATTCGACTTTTATCACAAAAGAAAAGCAAAACTCAGAGAGTTATTTAAGGAATTTCCTTACAACTAATTTACTCTATAGAGTCAGTGGTTCCCAACGGGGGGTACGCGTACCCCAGGGGATATGCGAGAGGCCATTAGGGGGTACGCGAAAAGAAAATGGTAATGGCGGCCACCATTTTAAAAAAGGAACAAAAATATAAAAAGATGAAAAATAATTTTAAAATATAGGTAGAGGTTTTTACTAATTTTGTCAATTGTAATATTGGCCTCCTTATCAATGTAACCCCTCGCCTACATCCCTCCGCTCAGGATTGGCACTCTCTTTCCTCGCGGCTCACCCTTCCTCTGTGTTTTATATTTGATTGTTGACGCATGCCTGTGGCTGTGCATAAAAGCAAAGAATTAATTAATTCGTGTTGTGTTTAACTTTTGTTGTGGGTGTTTGTATTGAGTCGTGTGCGTGTTATTCCTACAATCCTACATCAGTTTTTCTACCAACTACCTACTATTCACGTGGTTTACGCTCTGGATTAGTGGCTAAAAACTGGATTTATGTGGAAGTTAACTGAAACACCAAATTAAGTACCATGCACATCATTTGACACGTATTGGACCAACAATACAACACCACAACAGGTACAAGAATCAGTGCCAGAACAGATGAGTAAACAAACTGCAGTGTCTTCTTCTTCTTCAGATGGAATAATAAACAACAAAAGAAGATACTTGGGTAGCTACATTAACTACGGACTGCGCTAATTCTCTCTGTTTTGTATGTGGAGAAGTATTAAGCAACGGTTCAATCAAGCCTTCTTTGCTCACACGGCATTTACGTACCAAACATCCCGAGCACAACGATAAAGACGC
Source organism: Timema bartmani (assembly GCA_902151455.1). Lineage (NCBI taxonomy): Eukaryota > Metazoa > Arthropoda > Insecta > Phasmatodea > Timematidae > Timema > Timema bartmani. Next base: position 4,760 of record CABFWB010002818.1, read on the forward strand.
CACGTTTTTTCGACAGTTGAAACTTCAGAGTTCTATAAAAGTGAAAACATATTTTGATTCTGCCAAAAGTGATTCTGTTAAAGCTACTTATCCTCCCACTGCATTAGCTATCGTATTGTGAGACGAGGTAAAAACCACACCATTGGTAAAAATTTAATTTTACCGAGCCTCAAAGATGCTGTCAGATGCATGCTTGGAGAGGAAAGTGCTCATAAAATGAGTTTAATACCTCTCTCAAATAACACGGTGTCTTGAAGAATATTGGACATGTCAGACGATGTTGAGAGCATAGTCATAAGTCACGTCAAAGGTAGTGATTTTTTTTCTATCCATGTTGACGAAAGTACCGACTTTACGCAATATTCTGTGCTACTTGTAATTGCTAAGTACTTGAAAGACTTAGAATTCGAAGAGAATCTCCTTATTTGTCACCCATTGAAGGGTCGTATGACTTAAAGACGTATTTGAAGCAAATGATCATTATTTCGTTGAAAAAGGAATTCAATGGTCAAAATGAGTTTGTCTCACCACAGATGGAGAAAAATCCAATTAAGGTTGCTACTCAGGATTTCGTACACGCGTGGAAAAAGCTTCCCCCAAAATTAAATGGTTGCACTGCTGTATTAACAGACAGAGCCTCGCATCGAAACCTTTGCCTCCAGATTTGCAAAAGTTCTTGATGAAGTGGTCAAAGTTGTCAACTTTATCAAGGTGAATCATACCAAATCCAGGTTGTTTAAATTACTGTGTGAAGACATGGACATCTTTCACAACACTTTGCTTTTGCACACCGAAGTTAGGTGGATGTCCCGGGGTAAGGTCCTGACGTGGCTGTTCGAACTTCGACACGAGGTAGCCATTTTTTGGGAAGACCATCCTTTTAAAAATCTTAAATCCATGATTCTTGATTTTGAATGGCTACAAAGCCTTGCATACCTGAGTGACATTTTCTACCAGATTAATAAACTCAATCTTTCACTTCAAAATGATTGTAACAATTTTCAAGTTGTCAACAAAACTGAAAACATTAAAAAAAAATTGATTTTTGGGCAAAGCGCATTAAAGAAGGACAGTCTGAAGTGTTCGAAACACTTCACGATTTCTTGTCACAAGCCGAGCTAAATTTAACATTCAGTGATAAGATAATTGAGCACTTAGAAGGATTAAAATCATCGTTTGAAAAATATTTTTCAGAGCCGTAAATGGGTGATTGGTGGATATCTAATCCTTTCAAAAAAGAGTATTTTGAACCGACTTCATTGTCGATTCCTGAAAAGGAGAAGTTGCTAGAGCTAGCATCAGACACGACTCTGAAGAATCTCTTCAATGGCGGAATGGTGAATCTAGTCAGTTTTTGGGCTCATCATGGTGACGAATATAGTGAACTTTCTAGAAAACCCATAATGTTTTTGTTGCTTTTGCTAGCACGTAGCTTGTGGAACGGGCGTTTTCTTTATGTACGTTTATAAAAAATAAATATAGAAGCAAATTAGACACAGCTTCAGATTTAAGATTGTGTTTATCCTATTTTGAGCCTAATTTTTCAAAACTTTGTAATTAAATACAGTTACAAATATCAAATTAATTTTTCTTTTTTCCAATCTTTGTGTTAATTTGTTTGCTTACTTCAAAAATAAAAAAAATATAGTGAAAAAATAGACCATTTATTTTAATTCAACATATACCTTTTTTTGAAGAAGTTTTCGGAATCTGTAATGGGTGAAACAGATTGGGGAAGGGGGGGTGCCTTGAGGATTTGGGGTCGGGGGTACGCGGAGAGGAACCGAGCCAGCTGGGGGTACGCAGACTGAAAAAGGTTGGGAACCGCTGCAGTATAGAGGTTCTGACTCAAATACTTTAATACTGTGCACTCTGAAGCTCTTGCAGCCAGAAATCAAGGAACAGGGAACTACAGCTCAGAAATAAATTCAATTTTTACTTTTCAAATTTAATAATTTTTCTTTCATTTCTCAAGAGTAATACATTAAGTTTCAATATATGCATAGTCACATCATACCTTGATTCTTTCAACCTAGTCTTAGTGTAATTGATACAAATGTTTATTTTAAAATGTATCTAGTTTTTAGATGTTTGTTACAATTTTAACATTTTCATAATTAAAATGTATCGTAGCTTGTAGTTATTGCTACCAAATCTTTTAAAAATATAATTTAAATATTGTGCATGTATAATATATTTATATTACATATTTATGCTTCTTTAAAGTCAATCTAGTACAACTTGTCCAACATAAATTAACCTAAAATTTTATTTTATTTTTCTTAATATTCTTAAACGTTCCTTACTAAGCATTTAAAAGGTTTTTCAAAAATCCTTGATACATCTGAAATAAAGAACTAAACTCTTGATCTGTTGTGTCTTCTCGGGAATATATTTCTTTTAGAATATGTCACAATGATATATTTGATGAGATTGGTCACATAATTAACATTTTAAATCACATTGTGTCTCTTTTGTATTGAGCATGGCATTAACATGCCCAAAAACTTTACAATTGATTGTGATGTATTTTATCATGGGTCACAGTTGGTTTCTACGGATTCTAATATTTGACATAAGTGTTATGTAGGCCTAAATTTGATAAGTTTTTACATTGTCATTAACATGTTCACTTTTATGGTAGATTTCCATTCACGGTGCCTCATGTTATCCGATTTTCGGGTACGGCCAGACTGGGCGAGCCCAAGTCTAAAAATAAAATAGAACACATTGGTTGTAATGAGAGGTGGCCAAATTTGAGCACGCGCGCTTGAAGATAGCACTGATTCTATTTTTCAAGCGCGTGCTCTAGAGCCGGAACAGTCTAGTTTACAGGCGCTGGGGAATATTATTGTATTTTGGTTCATTGAGTGCTAGGAAAACTTCTCAATTTGACATGATATTTGACTTTTTTTAAAAAATTTTAATATGTTTAACACACTTTCTACTGACGGCCTAATTTAATTGGTAAGACCACAAACTATATTTATAGATAAATATATAAAGGTAATATGTTAAAATACTTTCAATATTATAATCAAAGTAGTACTTTAAAAATAAGATTCACCGTTAGCGTGGAGAGAGTATGGAAAAACCACAACCATAAATCACTTGTCAAAAAACACCCTCAATTCACTGAGCCAAGATTCTAACCTTTGCCTCATTGTCAAAAAGTAACGAGAACTGTCTATTTGGTTCATTGAGTGCTAGGAAAACTTCTCAATTTGACATGATATTTGACTTTTTTTAAAAAATTTTAATATGTTTAACACACTTTCTACTGACGGCCTAATTTAATTGGTAAGACCACAAACTATATTTATAGATAAATATATAAAGGTAATATGTTAAAATACTTTCAATATTATAATCAAAGTAGTACTTTAAAAATAAGATTCACCGTTAGCGTGGAGAGAGTATGGAAAAACCACAACCATAAATCACTTGTCAAAAAACACCCTCAATTCACTGAGCCAAGATTCTAACCTTTGCCTCATTGTCAAAAAGTAACGAGAACTGTCTAATAATCACGCGTTCACTCGCACACTTGTAAGTCTGGCTGAACCCTTACTTGTGATAGGATGTATTAATACTTTATACCACGTTTTTTGTCAATTGGTTCAAAGCTGTCAAACCTCTAATATATTTATTTGTTTCTTCTAGGAGTTTCCGTAGACATTAAGCTGCATCTCTTTTTTCTTTCCACCCTTGACTTCTCAAACAAAAACTATACTTGTTTCCTCACAATAGCTTCTTTATTTTCATATCACTCTTTCAATAAAGTCAACGCCATCTTATAATTAATGGCTGAACTTTCTAAAAGTTAGATTACCTTTCTTGTAGCAGCCTCTACCAACGCTTTAATTAATGTAACATCTAAATATTTATTAAACCACCATATGAAGTTATGTACTGTATAAGTGATTGTAATGTGTCATTAAACCCTAAAAATTCGTTGTAATCACCCTGAATTGTCTGTAAATTAATTATTGGTAGCCTGATGGCTTGTGTCTGTGTGACCGGTATGAGTGAGCTGGTGGTATTGTTTGATAATTAGCTGGCTGTGCAATCTTCAATGAATGTTTCTGCTAAATCAGCAAGATCAATGTATATGTTTTCGAATATCACTCTTTCCTGCTTATGTTAAGATGAATCGTCTAATTATTCAATTTGTAAGTAAATTTTCATTCTTTGCCCTAAATTGTTCTATTTGTGATAGTCTTAGTTTCGATTGAATTATTCACTGATCACTATCGAGATTTTCAAAATATGTTTTAAGCCTAGTTACTTGTGGCTAAGTAGAAAGAGGAGTGGTGTGGGGAATTAGGAATTCATATGATAATAATGTGAGTATTGTAAGTTCAGAGAGAAGGTGGACGGGGTGGTTCCAATTAAAAAACTTATTCAAGCAGGGAGGTGCCCTCTCACCATTACTATTTGTATTAGTAATGGAAATGATTATGAAAAGAGTGGCAGGGAGACTGGGTGAGAAGAAAATGAGAATGAGAATTATAATGAGAAGCCTTATATTATTTTCCAAGATTGGAAAGTTTTTTTTAGCACTGCGTCTTACTAACAGTTAGAGCTTTAGCCTATACACTAATTACATTAATCTGTTTGGGATTTGGAAAGCTTGAATTTAGAGGAAATGTATCCAGAAATTTTTGGAGGGAGAGTGGAAAACCTTTTAGGGGAAACTACCCTCAGTACAGTCAAATGAGATCGAACCACAGTCTCCCCGTCTTCGGAAGTCTAGTTTATTGCAAGAGTAGTACCTTAGACCATGTGGCCACCGAAGCGGGTAACGGAAAATTGTTCATGTAATTTCTGCATGTGATAGCTGGAGCGCTTAGTTGAAAGATATATTTAAAACAAGAGAGATTTAAGCCTAAAATATTTTAAACATGGACATTATTTGGAGCTAGATACCAAAATCAAACAATTTCAGCCATATTTATTTGAAGTAAAATCTCACGTCTTTTAAATGTAGGGATAAATCAATAGTTCAAATTTTAATGAAAGTGTAATGAAGACTTATTAAATGTTACTTGTTTTATTAAAAGAGTTTTATCTTTGAAACTACAGACAAAATTCGACTATTAGGCTGTCAATCAAGACGTAAAGTTTGTACTAAACATTATTTTAAACAGTGCTAATATACAATTATATTTGACATAGTCAACTTATCCTTAACCCAACAATAAATATTGTTCTTTAAGGATAAAAATAGCAACCGAACTTAAGCCACGTGGACAAAGTTGTCAGTTTCATTTTGTCCTGGTAGTAAAGGGGTCAAGTTTAAAGACCTTCTCGAGGTTGAGAAAGTGTTTATTCCTAAATGTGCTCCCACTCCTCCTCTATTCAAATGTAGTTTCATTTTCTCTAAATTATATATTTACTATCCCCACCACTTTTGTGTAAATACAGGGATAATCCGGGTAGTAGGACGTATATTACACGCAACACCAATATCCTAAATATTTTTTTATAAATCAAAATATCAGGTTTTAATCAGGTCATTATTATGATAAATAAATGGTACTACACAATCGTACAAACATTCTCAAATTGTGTATTAATTCCAGGAAAAGATTAAAAAATATAGGTAATCAGCTCAATTTTTTTTAACAAACTCTATATTAAAATAAATTGTAAGCCACTTTAAAATTATTTTCAATATTCTAAAATATAAAATATGTGTTCTTATTTATTATGAAAAACCCTATTTTCAATTACCCATTTTAAGCTCAGACTTTAAAGCTAATTTAAAAAAAATTATAATTGAATTTTATATAATTTGTCGTGAGTAATCTACACATTTTTTTTTATGAATATAAAAATAGATTTTCATTTATCATCTAAAATAGTGTCCTGATATCAAATGGTAAGAACTTTAACAGATACCCATTCTGAACCAAATCGCTAAAGCAGTTTTTTATTTACTTAAAACTAAAAATGTCACCAGGAAACTACCCTTTAATAATTGTTTCCCATAAAAAGAAGTATTTAGTTTTATTTTTGATGTCGAACACACTCCAGATATACATTTAAACAAAATCTTTACAGCCATTTTCTAAATATTTGAATTTTAGAAAATCAAGTATACATGGTTATTTGGGGGATAAAACATTCTGTATAATTATATAGATTTTAAATAAAATAGTTAGATATATTTTCGAAAAATTGGTAAATCAAAATAATTACTCATCAGTAAACTACCCTTAATTTGAGGGCTAGATAGAGTTAAAATCTATTATGTGTCCCAATGCATTGTTAGATATCAAGTTGAATTAAATTAATCAAACTATTTCAGATCTGTGGCCAGGTACAGATAAAGATGTGAGACAGAAATTTTCCCTATATTTTTTTCAGAAAATTTTCCAAAACGGAAAATTTTCAATTACTATTTTTATTTTTTGTACAATAATTTCAACTGATTAAATATAGCTAATGTAATTGAAATATAGAAATCCCAAATGTCAACGTTTATACCTAATATTAATCTCGCCTAATGGCGTTAATACTAGAAACATCATCAAACAAGCTTCGATGGCCACATGGTCTAACATGCAACTTTCGCAATAGACAAGACTGCCGATGACAGGGAGATTAGTGTTCTGTCCCGGTTGGGTATAATAAAAGTGGTTTTTCCTCAATAGTTTTCCACTCTCATGGGTGCAATTCCTCTAAATTCAACCTTCCTCATCCCCAAATCATTATCGTAATTAGTAACATAGGTGTACAACCCGAACGGGTAGTAAGACGCGGTCCCTCTGTCGACCCGTTATGTTTATAAATCATACTTCAATTTTTTATAATCGGTAAGTTAGCTAAAATATTTTTTAGGTTGGGCCGACATTTATCTTTCCCCAATAATCCAAGCTTCCTATCTACCCCTTTACCCCTTCCCCAACCCTATACCCCCTTATTATAGCTCAATCTTCTCTTAACAAACTATATTTTGAAGTATAATAGAATTTAGGTGCCACCTCTACAATTCAACCCCTTCAACGCAGGCTGCCACTGTGGAAATTGTTCCTGAAAATTTTCCGATTCAAAATTTCCCTGATAATTTTCATAAACTAGGTACAGACAGAATAGTAAAATTCACCTTTTTTGTTTCACACACTCATAAAACGTAAATATTCATCTTAATCCTTAGGTTAAAAATGTTCACGATTACATTATTTTATCTTGATATGATAAAGTAAAAAAAATAATTTCTCAGTCTTCAATTTTCACTAGAAAATATTGTCTTTAGTATTTTCAACGTTAAAAGTTTTGTTTTATTGCATATTTAAAAAAATAAGTATTATTTTATAAAATGCATCGATTAATTTTAATCTCAATATAAACATTTACAACTTTCTGTTCACATTTATATAAATTAATTTAATTTAAAAAAAAATTTTAGTGTGGAAATAGTTTTTAACAATGAAGACTACGTTGAATCGTATAATCTCAAATATGTGACACAATAAACACCGAGTGGAATCCACGTGAGTAATTTGTAGCGTGAGAGGACAATACCGAAGTCTATATTGCTTTAACCATACATCGCCGAGCATCGGCCAAGCGAGGGTAATTTGCACCGTTGTTGTTTGGGCGAGTAGGCGCTAGGAGGGCTTCGGGCGCTTGAATAGGCTGGAACTAACGCATTTCATTTACTCGGTGAGCGACTGTTTTGGTCGTTCTGTAATACCTATTATTCTGTTTGTACTCGTGAGTATGGACACTATAATGTATGATCCCGCCCTTGTTTAAAATGACTTCACAAGAACAGAGTGCTTAAACGTGTTGCAGACACTTGAAGTATTATATTAAATGTGATTTTGTTATTTTAAAATGTTGTCCGCGCCAAAAATAAAGGCAGTTTCCAATTAGTAAAAATGCTTACTTTTAAAGCTTTTTTTTTAGAACTATGTCTTACCACCTTTTGATGTTATACGCGTATGGACTAATTAAGCCAATGAGTTAATGAGTTAGGGATGAAGAAAGCTAAATCTAGAGTATGTGTATTCACATTTTCGTGGAGGGAGAGTGAAAAATAATTTTGGAAAAGCCACCCTCAGTATAATCGACTGGGATTCGAACCCCGATTTCCCTGTCATCTGCAGTCTAGTCTATTGCAAGAGTGACGCCTTAGACCATGTGGCCACTGAAGCAAGTAAAGTATTTAAGTTAAAAAAATGGTACGATTGCTATTTTATTGTGGCTGTTTCAATATACGTTAAAGTTATCAGCATAAGTAATAATAACACTAATGTTTAAGAATTTAAGAAGGCTTACTGAAAAAGTAATTTACTTGCATTTACGTGAAGGAAGAGTGAAAACCCATTAATAAACAGACACTCAGTACATGCAACTATATTCGAATACTATCTCCCAGGCATTGGTAATTTAGTCGATTATGAGAATGACAGCATAAAGTTAGAACAATCAACCCCCGACTGGATTCTGTACTATCTCATTTTCAATAATGCCTACACATAACTTTTTTGAAATTAAAGAGAATGGCAAGAAAAATAGATAAAGCCTTTCTCAAATAAAGTAAGTCCTTTAATTTAGAGAAAAACAAAAAAAAAATAAAAAAATATTTAATTGATTTAGTGGTTTTGGAGATTAAGAACTGCCACTCTCATAATAAGTCCTGCTGTGTGATGATAATGATTCTTCAGGTAGGTGGCAACCTTAAAGATGGCACTTAACTGTAACAAATAAAATAATGGTACTTACTGTAAGCTCGTCTAGAACATATCAAAATATTAATTATAAATAAATAGAAGATTTTTTCCCTTTTAACTCCAATGTGTATTTGAGCTATTTATAACCATGATTTATTTTTCAAATACATGCAACTTATATAATTTGATAGCAATAATATAATATGTAATGATTGCACTGCACAACCTCTTATTAAAGAAAGATTTATCCTCTGCCTTAACAAAAGGTTAAAATTTAATTTTAACCACATACTCACATAGTATTCATACACGAGACCGTAGGCTAGCTATATCACTTCAAAGCTCTCAAGAGCAGCCAAGATCGATATCAAACTTAAATAGGGTTTTTACTTCTTCATTGTTCATGTTTGGTAATTTAAAACATTTAATTCACAATATCCACGCACGCCATTCATTAATAAATGTATGTTTTTAATAGTCGTATTATTTTTCTTACTAAAGTACAAATATGCACCAAAAGCATTACCTTACTTTTAAATATTGTTATTAATAAAATATATAAGAGAAAGTATTATAAAAATGTAAAGATACATTACGATTTATTGAATTTAAGTTTGCCCAAATGCAGTATTGTAATGTTAGTGGTTGGGGTACTAAAATGGTGTTTTAGTGAAAGCGTGCAAGAATTAAACAGGACAAAGGGGATGCTCTACTGAACATTTTGAGATAAGTAACGTGTGGTCTGCGAAGTCAGCCAAGGGGGATCTGGGCCTAAAATTGTTGGGGAGGGCCTGAGGGCTAGGCAATCCATGATGTATATTTGGTTTACCTATCGTCCACAAGGTGGCTCTGAGTAATATAATTGGATGAGGTGTTTACCTAATTGATTTTTCTGCCCAGATGGAGTAATGTAAGTGAGTGGGGTGTTTAACATAATGGTGTTTATTTTTAAATCTAACAGCTCCAGATATTATTTATGCTTTTTAGTGAGGAATTTGTAGCTGACTGTACGTCCATCATAGACTCTGCCTTAAAATATAAGTGAAGAATGACCCTGTGCATGGGACGACTCCTGGATAGTTCAGTGGTTAGAGCATTGGCGTACTAGGCCTAAGGTCCAGAGCTCGATTCCCATGTCCAGGTTTCATTTTTCAATTTTCAGAATATGATATCTAGATGGAGAATTCGTCACTAAAAAGCATAAATAATATCCGAAGCTATTAGTATCATAAATATGCAATACCGTACAGTTATTACAATTGTACCAGTGGCAGCATTAACCCAACTACCGAGTCGAAAGTGGTTGCGTTATCTGATAGCTCGTTATCTTAATAAAATCACACATTTGTAGCCAATGATTTATGCACGTCCACCATAGACTCTGCCTTAAAATATTATTGAAGAATAACCCTGAGCACGGTACAAATCCTAGATAGCTTAGTGGTAGAACATTGGTGTACTAAGCCAAAGGTCCCGGGTTCAGTTCCCGTATCCAAGTGACATTTTTCAATTTTTAGAATATAATGGTGTTAGTTTTTCAAATAGTAAAATATTACTATGCAGGTAGTCAAATTATTGTTTTGTTAAAAAAAAATACTGCCTGTAATAGGATGATATAAATTATAATTTGTTTTAAAGACGCTAATTCTCTAAAATGACATCACTTAATAATAAATTCACAAACTATAACCTTATTTTATTTTTTTTTCTGTTTTTCCTTCCATATTATTACTAAGTTACTAATTCAATATCGCTGTAATTCTTTGTACACACAGTTATAGTCATAGCTTGCAGCTTTAAGTAATCTTGAGCATGCAATAATGACTTACGCCTAAGATCTCACACTGTCAACTTTCTTGAAACATCAGTCGCATGTTTATATTAGGTCATGTTTAAAAAAAAATCATAGTTTGTTTTGCCAAGTAGTATAACACAGAATATTGACAAAACTAGTAGCTTAGGGAAACATCCTTCCTTTTTGTGTGTATAACAGTGAGTTTTGGACCTAAAGAGAGGTGCGGGGGACAGAAGAACACCAGTTGTTAGTGGGGCTAATCCAATGTGCTCTAAATACTCAGATGTCAAGTTTAACCGGCTTGTAGTAGGAATATACTACAGCTTGAGTCCCGGTTATGTACGGTGGAGGATAACCCAACCCATCATGGAAGTCAGCTTTTTATGAAAACAGCGCGCACTGGATGATTGAGTGTTCGACACCAGCTAGGGCTATAACACCTAAGATAGATCAGGGCATGGAATGCTGAGTAGAGACATTGACAGAACGATTACCTTTTTCTAAACTCTTTAAATTAGTTCTAAATTCTACATCATATTATATACTAGTAGCGTAATTAATATATTTTAATAAACGAGATTAAAACAAACCCCACAAATATTTGCCACTACCTACCCATCCCACCAAGTCCATACTGACACGTAGGCCCACGGGAGCAGGGGATAGTGACATTAGTATATTTATAGTTGTGTAAGCCTTGTGATATGTATTTTCTCAGTGTTAGCCTGTTAGAGGTCTCGAATATTGGCTAGCACTTTAATTAAAGAAAGTGAAATTAAAATTAAACGGTTTGAAATTGGCGTTTAAATCAAATTTTATTCTAGCTATATGGTTCTGTAAATATATACACTAATATAAGTTTACTAAGGATTTGGTTCACAAAACAGTTATTTAGATTGCTTGAAGGTGCTTTTACGAGATGCAAATGTACTGAAATGAGTCAACTCGTATAGTTGTGCAGGTATTGTAACTCTTGTAATAAATGCTACGAAACACCATTTGAAGGACTTCGCTGAGTTCCTGAATCATGGACCACGGACAATCTTACTGATTCTGCTACTCGAAGTGACTATGTGTTTGTGCAACTACAAAAACATACCGACGCGGCAGAATATATTCGTAGACTAAGAGCCGGTCTTTTGACTCCTGTATACATATTGATCTGGTAGATAAATATTTCTATCTGGGCGATAAGTTAAAGTTGCGTCTTATGACTGCCAGAAAGCATTTATCTGGCAGGTAAAATATATTTATCCATCATATTTTTATCGGAAAGTTTAAGTACCTGATAGGGTTGATCCGAAAGTTAAAGTGGCTGTTGCCATAGTTACGCGTTTTTTTTTCATAAGGTTTCGCCTAACAGCATCTTCTTTAGGTTAAAATCTTGGTTCACGCGTTTAGTAGGCACAGGTCCAGGCTCTAACTATATAAAGCTAGAACATTTAATTCACAATTTTATATAAACTGACAAGCTATTTGTAAAGTTATATTTATATAAGAACAAATTATCTAAATGTGAGTACAATAAATTAAATTTTGTAAACGTTGTACCCAACTATTGAACTACATTTTGGCAGACACTAAAATTAGTACTTGCAAGACATATTAGCTTCTGCGCCCACGTGACACCATCTGTTTACTCGCACTCATTTAGCCACCATTATTTAACAAATGTTGAGCGTTGTAGCCACTTGTCAGGTAGTAACGGTAGCGGTAGGGCTTATACGCATGCGTGCACCAGTAAAAACAGTACCAACCTTGCGTTTTCTGCATAAAACTATATTTATCCTTCAGATAGCTATCCGGCAGATAAATTAAGTTCATAATACGCGTAAAATATTAAAGTGGCTAATAACTTTTATCTGGTCGCTGACTTTAACTTCCCGATAGCAATATTTATCTTGTAGTCATAAGACCAGCCCTAAGTCGGTTACAGTCCAACTGTTATGTGTGCGAGTGCAAACTAGATATGGCGGCAACTGAAAATTTATCAGCGAATCAAATAAAGTTTGTTAAAATTAAATTATATGAAAAATCTGGGAGTTTTGGTACTTTCTCATCGTTGATTACAAAAACATTATTAATCGTACGGTGCCCCTAACAGACTCTCCCGCTTCTTAACCCAAAAAATGGAGCAAGCTGCTTCTACACTGAAATTGAGAGATAAAGTAGATGCTATATCCCACTGTAGGAAAAAAACTATCTACTAAATATGAAAATAGTAAAGGAAAGAACATCCTAAAACAATTATTGCAATAGCTAAATTAAAACAGAATAAATGTATGCAACAAAACAATAACAAACACATTTTTATAAGTAATAAACTGAATGTACAAAAAATAGCAATCCAAAAACATCACAATCTTTCACAAAGAATGGTCAAAATATAAGTGGAGTGAATTAATAAACATTGTTACAGCAATATAATGAATAAATGAGATCATCACATTTCTCCAAAGAGCACACATGAATTAGAATACACTGTCACACTAATACATAAATGTTATTAGTTCAGTAATATTTTATATCACCAATTTATAGACTCTAATTCAAAAATATATTTTCTTAAAGTTTGTAAATAATATTTTTCAAATAAAAAGCTTTTTTCATTTATAATTGTTCTACAAATTTGCAATGACAAGCTATTTCGTATCTTAAAGAGTTGCGGAGAGATGCTCGAACTTGTAGATAAACGTTTGTGTAAAATACCCTATAACTTATTTTCCCAGAAAAATGGGATACGCCATGAATAAGCTTATGGTTTTAATGTTTAACTGTACCTAGATACGAACTTTAATCACAATCGTTTAAACCAATATTGAGAATATTGATATTATTTCTCTTTTAAATCTTAAGTAAGCTATCGTGAATTTTAGTGTTGAAGTTATTCATTTAAAAATCCCTCTATGGATCTTTATAAAAGAAACTAGATATGGTACTGAGCTTTAGCCAGAACGGTAAAATGGTCTCATCTCTTGGCCGAGTAACAAACAGATTGACTGAGTGATAGACAAATGATATTGTAAAAAAAAAGTTTGATTAAGAGGTCATCAAACTTCGAAATCCTTCAAATGTTAACAACTCTTCTAGAATCATTTCAACCACAATAACAGCACAAGCACCCTTTCCGTCAATTTTATCTCTACTAAAACCATGAGAGTAAAACAACCTTGTCAACAGAACTCTGATCCGAGACTACTATATTATTATTATTAGCACCGCGTCTTACTACCCGTTCGGGTTATACGCACGAGACTACTATAACCAAGTTGACTCGTTCCAGTATACTCGCATCATGTCAAAGCAGCTTAAAACAATCAGACAGTACTTTATATCATCTAAAACAATAGCCAAATATAAACTTTAAGAATATTTATAGATAAAATTCAATTTTTGATGAAATTAGGTTGTAAAAGTTGTATCACACACCAGGGAATACTCAATTACATAGTTTTAATATTTTATCTGAGGAGTATGCCATCGTGTCATCGAAACATGTCATATAAATAACGTTGCAGCACTTGCAGCAGTAACCAAGGAACAGGGAAAGACAGATAAGAAAGAAATCCAATTTTCATATTTTTTCAAATCTCATAACTTGTTCTGACGATTCTCAAAATAATACAGAAATATGAAACATGCATGATCACATTATCTTTTGTTTTTAAAAACATAGTTTTAAGCATAATTTTAACTCAAATGTCTACAAATTTAATATTTACTGAATTTTTGGATGTTTGTTATATTATTATTATTATTATTTAGCACCGCGTCTTACTATCCGTTCGGGTTATACGCTTAAGTACTAATTACACTAATGGATTAGGAATTGGGAAGGTTGTATTTACAGGAAGTGAACCCGCATTTGCGTGGAGGGAGAGTGGAAAACCATTTAGGAAAAACCCCCTCAGTTCACCCGACCGAGATTCGAACCTCGATCTCCCCGTCCTCGGTGATCTGGCTCAACACGAATGGCGCGTTAGCCAACTACGCCACCGAGGCGGGTGATGTTTGTTATAATTTCAAGACATTCATAACTATAAAATATCATAACTTGTAATTAATACTACCAATTTATATCAAATATTGTTCATGTATATTATATTACACATTTATATCTTTCATAGTTAATTTAATACAAATTGTACAACCTAATTTAACTTAAAATTTAATTTTATTTATAAATATTCTTAAAAGTTCCTTATTAAACAATTCAAATGTTTTTCAAAAATAAACTTTAAGCGTAATTTCTATAGTCATTTAAGAAAATCCATAGTTAAAAATCTTACATTAATATATTACCATTAATTTTAAATTAATATCAACCACAAACCGTTTTAAGTAGACACTGTTTGAATAAAGTACACAATTCAGATGATTTAAATTAGATGTAGCTTACACCCTTACCCGAGAATCTAACCAAAGACCTTTGGATTATATCCCCAATACTCTGCTATTGGGCTATCCAGGAGTCGTCCCTTGCTAAGGGTCACTTTTCACTCATAGCCTAAGGCTGAGTTTGTGATGGACATGTCTAAATCGTAAGCTACAGATGAGCGATAAAACGTATCGCGAACTATTAAATACTACAGACATCCGCGACCAGAGAGAGCTGATATACTACCAAGTATAAAATATAAGATTGTAATTAAAGCGAAATTACAAAGACTATCAACACATAGGTGGCAAATCAATGTAATTACTTCACTCTCCGTATGGAGGAGATAACAATTTACTTAATTTTAATTAGTCGAAAAATTACATCCGTACACGAGGATCCATCCCTGGACCTTTGGATTCCCGCGTCAATTCTTTACCACTGAACTATGAAGAATTAGTCCCGTACTCACACTGCCATAATTACAATTGTTTACAATCTGTGTGTTGATATAAATTTTGTTTTAAATTACAATCTTGTATTGTACACTTGGTAGCATATCAGCGCTCCTGAGTCGTAGATTGCTGTGGTATCTGATAGCTCGCGACACTATTGAACGCTCATATGTAGCTGATGATTTCCACACGTCCATCACAGACTCTGCCTTAAATAACGGCCCTTAGTATGGTGACGCTCAAGATGGGCAATACTCAGTCAAACTGCCTCACGGGACCGAGTGTGCGCATGCATCCTTTCCAAGTATGAAAAAGAAAAATAGTACACCACCCAGTCCCCGGATCAACCAATTACCGCCTTTCGGTTTAATGGTGCAGTCGACCAATTCTTTTGAGGGGAACATCTCCTAACGGTATACAGACAGTTACCTTGCCTGGCCGTGTTTACTGAACACAAGTTTAACAACCAATATCATTTATTTCCCTTTTTCTTAACTACGCAATGCTTTGAACTGTAATATTGTTCTTGCACCCGGGGATTAACGCTGGGTCCAAGCCTCGTATCACACGACACTAGCTCATACTTGAAATCCAGTGTGCTAGCTAGCACGTCATCATCTAGCGTCGTGTGAATCAGAAAAAAGTATACTGGTTCTGCCTCTTGGTACTGGCTACGATAAAAGTTGTAAGGATAGAGCAGGCGCTATTTTCGTACTAGTTCCGACATTAGTCTGAGTGATTCGACCTATCAACGCGTGCGCTGAGACTGTGTGTAGAGAAATGGTAGAAATGGCGATAACATTGTCATCGGATGTGATTTTGTTGTTGGCAGAAAATTATTCTAAACATCCTTGCTTATATAATACCAAATTGCCACAATATGACTATAAATTTAATATATATTTAATTACAAACATGTCATCTAAAAACAACAAACTGTGTTCCAGACCCAATTTTAATCTAAATAAACTTGATAGCATGCCAGCCTTGGGTGCTTGTTTTTTTAGAATATAAAGTGTGCGTAGGCCAAAAAAAATAACATTTCTGTATCAAGGATACTATACTTGGACATCCATGGGCTTAGGGGCCTCTAACCACTTCGTAAATAAATGAATACAAATTTAGGGAGATATTAAACGTTAGTGTCACCCCGAATCTATCCTACCTAGCCTCCGAATGTATCATTTTTAGCATCTCGCGAACATTATTTCGTCTTTCAAGCCAGTCCCGTGTCCATATCCTTTTCATACACCCCCTCTCATTATTTTCAATATCATTAGTAATAATTAATGCAGCTGCTGCACCCAAAATTAATCTCTGACTCTCCGAAAATATTGCACTAGAACCTAGTACCAAACTAGCAGCGTGTGAATACTCTATTCCCGTTTCTGTTGTACTAGCTAGTATACAGATATCTAGTCGCTAGCTAGCACACTTGATTATAGTACAAGCAAGTGTAGTGTGATAGTAGCTTTATGTGGTCCGTTATTTACGGTTGAAAGAGTGTCTCTTTCCCCGTGGCAGTACGCACCAGCTCGGATACTCTTTAACTATGGGAGAGTGTGGGAAAGAGAGATCTGCCTGCCTCAGATTGACTCACCCAAAATCTTTACAAGGTCTCCTCCAATTAGGCATTCCCTGGGCAGAGTCCTTCTTGGCTCGGCTGATTGGTCTGATAAGCTGTCTGATCAGGCGGTTTGGGCAACATAATCCCTGTGGAGTCGTCTGTGGGGGAGTTGAGTAAAGTGAGGGATCCACCTACCACACAATAAAGTTACTATCACACGACAGTTGCTTGTACTATAATCAAGTGTGCTAGCGCCTGGTTATTTGTATACTAGCTAGTATAATAGAAACGGGAATAGAGTATTCACATGCTGCTAGTTTGGTACTAGGTTCTAGTGCAAATATTTATGGAACGTAAGAGATTAATTTTGGGTGTAACATTTGCATCAATTATTACTAATGATATTGAAAATTATGAGAGGGAGTGTAGGAAAATAATATGGACACGGGACTGGCTGGAAAGACGAAATAATGGACGCGGGATACTAAAAATGATACACTTGGAGGTTAGGTAGGATAAATTCAGGGTGACACTAACGTTTAATATCTCTCTAAATTTGTATTCATTTATTTACGATGTGGTCAGAGGCCCCTAAGCTCATGGGTGTCCAAGTACAGTATCCTTGATACACAAATATTCTTTTTTAGGCCTACGCACACTTTATATTCTAAAAAACAAGCACCCAAGCCTGGTATGCTATCAAGTTTATTTAGATTAAAATTGGGTCTGGAACACAGTTGATCGTTTTTAGATTACAAGTTTTTAATTAAATAAATTTTCATATTGTGGCAATTTGGTATTATATAAACAAGGATGTTTAAAATAATTTTCTGCCAACAACAAAATCACATCCGATGACAATTTCTACCATTTCTCTACACACAGTCTCAGCACGCGTTGATTGGTCGAATCACTCAGACTAAGGGGGTGGTCAGACTGAGCGCGCGAGCGACTAAAATATAAAATAGAACACATGGGTTGTAATGAGAGGTGGCCAGACTGGAGCGGGCGAGCGAGCG
>CABFWB010002818.1:23647-46507 GCA_902151455.1 Timema bartmani
GACTATTCAATTCTTATTATTAGCACACTTGCTATTAACGGCCTAATTTAATTGCTAAGATCATGAACCATGTATATATTTATATAAAACTGATATGTTAAAATACTTCAATATTATCAAAGTAGGCCTTTACAAATAAGAATCCCCATTAGCGTGGAGAGAGGAGGAGAAAACCACCACAATAAATCACTTGTTAAAACCACCCTCAACTCACTCAGCCAAGATTCGGAGCCTCCTCGTCAACAAATAACGAGAGTTATCAGCTAATCACGCGCTCGCTCGCCAGTCTGGCCACCCAGTCGCTTACGCGCTCGCTCGCTCGCACGCTTGTCAGTCTGGCCGAACCCTAAGGTCGGAACTAGTACGAAAATAGCGCCTATTCTATCCTCACAACTAGTATGGTAGCCAGAACCAAGAAACAGAACCAGTATACTTTTTCTGATTCACACGACGCTAGTTGATGACTTGCTAGCTAGTGCTAGCTAGCACACTGGATTTCAAGTACGAGCTAGTGTCGTGTGATGCGGGTATAAGCGGCTGGTAGTGCGTATCCAGTCTTGGCCGGGGATACGACGTCCTCTCAACTAAGAATAACGCCTTGATAACTGAGGTTATACCTAGGGCTGAGTTTCTGACCTCCTACTATGACGCCGGTGGTAACGCATGGATGGGGACAACTTCTTCCACCAAGGGCCAGGAAACAATGGTAGGGGTTTCTCAAGTTACCCAGTGATGATGGTTTTGCTGACTAGTAGGGGTTGATGGACCCAAAATGCTCGATGATTGTGGTTGCACGTGGGGCTCCAGTAAGAGGGTACGGCCAGGGTGGCTTATAGGTGCTCTGAAAGTGGTGATTGTTATTCGCCATGGGCATCAGGGGCATCAGATGCATAATCCGATTATGTAACTTTGTGGTGGTTGGCCAGCCTCAAGAGTGTCTGACTCCGGTAAGTCAATTGTACACGCCAACTGGTACTTTCGTGTCCTCTTGATGCCGAAAACCCTCACAACCCTCAATCTTTGATCATCTACCAAATATGAATGAGTTAATGCTACTTATACAGCTTAACTATATATTATTATATTACATATCATAATTGATATAACACGATTACATTTTCAGTAGGTACGGATAGATTGCTTTAGTTACAGTTTTTTAGATTCCCATGGATAGGTGCCATTTTTCAGCTATCTTTAAATAAGTTACTATAAATTGCTCATAGCTTGAACTGAAAATATTATTATTTACATACGCACAAAAAAAGTATTATCTAATATTTATATCGGTCAAACTGGCATTTGAATAATATGTAAACATACTATCTGTTACAAGTTTCAGAACTGGCATTTGAATAAGATGTAAACATACTAGCTGTTACAAGTTTCAGGGGAAAGTGGTTGAGGTTACACTCAGAACATGAGCTCGAGATATTTAATGAGCAAGGTCTGCATCTCAAAGGGACCATATTTTATTCAAGCCAAGTGTACATCGTAGTCTTCCTCCTGAGGCAATTCATCGGCGGATTCACTCGGTTTCCTAGTTTATTAGGTAGTTAATTAGTCGAGGGTTGTGGTGGCGCAACCGACACAGGAACTTCCCTTCAGGGAAAGAGAATGGAAAGGGGAGATCATGTTGGTCCAAACAACAAGATATCTCTCCTCTTTCAACATGACCGACACTAGAGAGGAACTCGGAGGTTTGTAAGTCAAGTACCATTGAACAAACTTCAAATGAAGGCTTTCACGCTCGCGTTGAAATGTCAACCTTTCTTTGTTTGGAAGCTGAAGTTAAACTAATGATTAATTCTCTTATACGATTTTCTATTGCGTTTTACCAACATGGTGGATGTGTAAATACGAAGTTAACATATTGTTAAACTAAGCTTGAAATATATTAATTCTCTGGTGGTGTTGAATTTTAAAAAGACAAACGTATATTATTTGTGATCTGCATTAATATCCTTTTAATATATTATAGTTTAGGTGTCAATTTATTGGTATTGACAGTAGGGTAAGTCAGGCAATTATGAGCACCTTAAGAAAATCAGTTATTTCATAAGAAACAGTAAGGCTATCCAAAAGTAATATTATTTTATTCAATTGATCATTCAATTAGGTCTACAAAATACAATAAATATGAATGATATTTTAATAATTTTTGTCTCGAAAAATAATAATTAAGAAGCTGCAAGTGCTCATATTAAACGCATGGGAGGAAAATATGAGCACACCCAAGGGGTAAGATGAACATCGTGTTATAATTTGATATACACATACAAATATGATTTAAATAAAAAACAGAAATATTCAATAAGCCATATACACAGGGAAATAGTGGTAAAGATATAACTTATAATAATTACTCTCTTAGTATCCTACAAGCACAAACCAATACCTACTGATACTCAATTTCTGTCTTGATAGGCCTATTTTGCTAGTCTGAGCAAAGGTCGCAAATGTAAGGCTTCTGTTGTTTAAAAACACCACTGCACTTGACGTGAGCCCATTTTTTGCATGCTTGGTTTGGCAATCACCACCTGTTGTGGAAATGATCCCCACAGAAAATGCACTCTGCATCTTCTACATCTCTTGACTTCTTAGCAGATGATGAATTTGAAGACTTTATTGCTCTTTTTCTTGGTAGTGATAACACATGTTTTTTGGCATTCTCGACGCTATTTTTGTGAGGACTATCCGTGAATATAATAGAATGAGCCATTCTTCTGATAGAAGGCTTCCTTGTACCTTTGGCTGGAATCGGAATCAGGTCTTGGAATTTTGGAGAGCATTGTGAAGTTGATTCTGCTAGTGATTATTATTTATTAACACTATTTACTATTTTACGTTATTTTAATTATTATTATTACTTTATCTATTTTATTTGCTATTATTTTGACTATCTTAAGCATTATGTAGCTGTAGACACCATGAAAAGTGTAAAAATTCACAATTTAAAAAGATCAGGGTATTGTGAGCACCCCTGCTCATATAAACAACTGGGGCCATTTCGCCTTTTCAGCCATCCTATTCGTTTTTGTGAGAGGTTAACTTTAATTTCTTTCAAGGGATGCAATGAGTAGGTTTTATGTTACATTTGAGCTTAAATAACGACCAAGCCAAAGATAAATGTAGTCCATGTTGCTTATACAAACAATGAGAAACCTTTTAGTAACTTAATTTTAATACAGGACGCTGTGATTCTTTTATTATCGCCGTACACTTCCGTCTATGATGCTTTGATGCAGTTGAACGTTCTTCAATAAGGTGGCAGTACATACGTTGAATGTATATATATTATATACATTCAACGGTACATAATTGCCAAGGGGAGAGTTTCAGACGGGTATGCTCATATATCACACCTACTCATATTTGCCTGACCTCCCCTATGTGTCAAATTTGTTAGCTGGAAATGATTGGAAGCGATGTATGAATATAAGAAAGTATTTTTAGTAATTTTGGTCATTTTTGTTTTTCCTAAAAGAAACATACTATACTTATGTGATCTCTAACTAGAGATGAAAACTTTCTGGGAAATTTTTAATAGGAAATCTTTCTGCAGTGGCAGCTTGCGGTGGAGGGGTTAAATTGTAGAGCTGGCACCTAGATACTATAATACTTCAAAATATAGTGTGTTAAGAGACGATTGGGTTATATTAAGGAGAGAAGGGGCACGGGCGTGGGAGAGGGGTACGTATAAAGCACGGTGGATAGGGGGGGAGACAATTTCGAACCAACCTTAGGGTTTGGCCAGACTGAAAAGCTTGCGAGCGAGCACTCAAGCGACTGGGTGGCCAAACTGGCAAGCGTGTGAGCGAGCGAGCGCGTAATTAGCAGATAGCTCTCTATAGTTGTTGACGAGGAGGCTACGAATCTTGGCTCAGTAGAAATGAGGGTGGTTTTTGACAAGTGATTTATTATTGTGGTTTTCTTATCCTATCTCCACGCTAATGGTGACTCTTATTGGTAAAGGCCTACTTTGATAATATTGAAGTATTTTAACATATCAGTTTTACATATGTATATATATACATATAAGTATGGTTTATGATCTTAACATATAAATTAGGCCGTTAGTGGCAAGTGTGCTATACCTATCAATAGTAATAAAAATATCAAAATAAGAAGGTTTCCTAGCACTCAATGAACCAACATATAATAATATTGCCTAGCGCCTGTAAACTAGACTGTACTGGGTCGAGCGTGCGCGCTTGAAAAATAGAACCAGTTCTATCTTTCAAGCGTGCGCGCTCAGTCGCTCGCTCGCTCACGCGCTCCAGTCTGGCCACCTCTTATTACAACCAATGTGTTCTATTTTATATTTTAGTCGCTCGCCCAGTCTGGCCACCCCCTTAGCGAGCGAGCGCGCTCGTCAGTCTGGCCGAACCCTTAGAATTATTTGTTAACTTATTGACAGTAAAAAAATGTAAGTATGATTTATGAAAATAAAGGGTCTACAAAGGCTCGCATTCATTTGTTTCTTGACTATTTTCTTAGAACCACTTCTTACTAACCGTTCGGGTTATAAGCCTATTTACTAATTACGCTAATGTGTTAGGTATGAGGAAGGTTGAATGTAGAGGAATTGCAGCTGAATTTGATTGGAGTGGTAAGATATTTAGGGAAAACCTCCCTTAGTGTAACCAACCGGGATCAAACCCCAATCTCTATGTCATCAGACGTCTAGTCTACTGCAAGAGTAACGCTTTAGACCATGTGGCCACCGTAGCTCGTTTGTTGATGTTTATGGTGCTAACGCCGTTGGGAGAAATTAATCTTAGGTATAAACGTCGACATCGATCTATATCTTGATTACATTAGTTCCATTTAATCAGTTGAAACTATTTTACAGAAATAATAATTGAATTTTCAGTTTTTGAAAATTTTCCAGAAAAATATAGGGAAAATTTTCAGTCTCACATTTCTATGTACCCACAATAATTTCATCAAGTGAGGCCTACTAGAGGTACATAGAAAAATTGTTCAATTACATGTGGTAATTAAAAGCGTGCATCTCATGCAAATAGGCTCTGTAACATATTCGGATGGAAATTAAAAATTTACACGAACACTATTGCACGTGGATTATTTCTGATTAATTTTAAAGGAAATTAGATGAAGAGTTAATAGAAGTTCTTAATTCTGAAAATTGTTAAATTATTATATTTTAGTTCTAAAAAATAACTGCATTGAAAAGTCCTTTCTAGATCATTTTAGAACGGCTTCACAGGTAGGTACTGTGCAAAAATCTTCATTCTATCATTATAGGGGCATACTGTAGCTATCAACTAGAAACTTTGTCACTTTTCCCTCGTCGTCATCACGGAAAATAACAAGTAATCATTGAAATACGAGTGTACTGCACACATTTCTGGCATATCCTGGGTATTTTCTTTTCTCTTTTACTCCCATACCTCGCGCGCGCACACACACAGACGCAGATGCGAGCCGGAAGCTGAGTTGGGCCTGCTATAATGAAAGCTCTTAAACAGTTTGTTGGAATATATTATGTATAATATGCGTGTGTGTGTGTGTGTGTGTGTAAATATCCTTACAATTTCTTTCAAGGTTTAAAATGGATTTCTTCGATTGAAACGCATCGGTGGGGACGTCATCAACATCATATGTTCTGATTTGTCAGAGATACCTATAATAAAAATTAAATGTCAAAACAAATTGGCAGTATTCATTTAAATTTCGCTAGGTATAACAATCTAAAGCTTTTGGGACTCGCTTTTGGGACTCGCTTTTGGGACTCGCTCTTTGATTTTATTTGAATATACTTACTTATTTACATACTCTATGGCATTAGGAAATCGAAAGTTCATTGCAACATTCAAAAAAGTAAGCCACCTATCCCAATCTTAAGCTATTTCTATCCAGTCCACCTCATTACACTCTATCTTCTTCAGGTCCATCCTAATGCTATCCTCCCATCTGCGCCTAGGTCTTCACAATGTTCTATTCTCATATGATTCACCACAACGGAAGTTTATTCATGTTAAATAAAGTGCTTGTGGAATATTTGGAAATGGAAGAAAAA
Source organism: Timema bartmani (assembly GCA_902151455.1). Classification (NCBI taxonomy): domain Eukaryota; kingdom Metazoa; phylum Arthropoda; class Insecta; order Phasmatodea; family Timematidae; genus Timema; species Timema bartmani. The sequence continues at coordinate 29,691 of CABFWB010002818.1, forward strand.
AAGAATCTGTGGAAATAGCCCTAAATCTTTTTTTACAAGGTTAATAGAAAACTTTGAGACGAGGTTTCCATAGTTTACACTGCCAAAAGTTATGAAGGTATTCATAAAATATCACTTTGCTGTGACCCCTGCCCAGATTTGCATGATCTTTGAAAGTGCTAAAGGACTGTTACCTAATATGGACCAAAGTGACTTACAGTTTGAATTAATTGATGTTCAATGTTCTGAAAATAATTTAAAATTAACTTTACGGACGAGTCAATGTGTAATTTTTGGGCTAAATTTATGACTAATTATCCAAATGTAAGAAACTTGCCATTCTAATTTTAACTTTGTTTGGGTCTACCTAAAAATGTGAATCAAGTTTCTCTCATGAACAATATTTAAAAAAAAGTTACAGAAACAAATTAACAGAGGTACATGTTTAGAACGCCCTAAGAATAACAATTACATCCTATACTCAAGATTTTAAACAGATTGTTGAAGGAAATCACCCTCATTTTTTTCATTAGTTTCTTGATGACTAAAGTAAAGTTTGTTTTATACTTTATATTTTTTATATCCTAAAATAAAAATAGTGTTCATAATATTATTAGGTACCTAGTTTTCATTTTGAGTACATTGTGTAAATATTTCAAACATAAGTTTTCAAAAACTCTGCCCCGATCCATGAAAAAAATATTATATAATTGCAGCCCGAGCTGAGAAGTAATTGAGAACCACGGTTTAGGACTATCCTATTTGCTTTGCGTGTGCATCATTTTATGTTATTAATTTAATTTATTATAACTTATTTTACCTTTGAAACGACTCTTTGAACTCTTGAAATGTTTGTTTAAGTATTCATCCTATATATAATTTGATAAGCTCGTTTCCGGTAAAAGAAATTACGAGGAAATTACTGAACAGATTTTGACAAACGACCACTCATTTTAACGGCTAGGAATAAAGAATGTCGGAAAAAATAGGAGTTTTTTTTATAAAAACTTGATTTTCACAGATAATTTTCAATTTTTTTTATTCTTTGTTTAGTAACCATGGAAACCGTTATTTGATGCATCTCTAAATAAAATATATCTTTTTGGTTAAACAATAATACTCAAACTTTATTAATTGTTGTTCCAAACACACCACAATTTTCTCTTTGGATGCTGATCATAGCACATATAAATTGAGATGACTTAACTAGGGAGCAATTTATTTTTATTGGAATGTTGTTATCGTTAATTCGCATTTAAATCAATAATAGTGAGCATAATTTGAAAGGTTAAGGCATTAAGTTCATGAACATATTTTCGACGCTTTGTTTCGCGCATAATAAAATGATGTTTAAATATGTTTTGGTATGTAAATATAAGTTCAAAAACGATCAAATGATCTTGAATCATGTTTAGAAATATCTATTTTAACTATTTAATTATGAGTTTTGGCATTAATTTTTTTTTCAAATAATGGGTTTTGATGTTCATGTTATTTAAATATTGGGTTTTTATGATCATTTCAGCAAAAGAAACACAATACAAATACAGTAAGCTCGGTTATGTTTCCATGTTGATACTTAATTTTGAGAGAATTATATTTCAAAGTACTGTAATGTTTGAGTATCACATCTATATTTTCACATTCTCTATCTCTATCTGAAATCTCTCTCTCACGCTCTCGCACTCTCTGCCCTCACATACAATTACACACACTCTATAACAAACTCTCTCTCTTATTTTCTTATTCTCTCTCTCGCACACTTTATCCCTCTTTCACACTCTCTCTACTCTCACATACACTATCTATCACACAATTTCTCTCACACTATCTTTAATATACTCTCTCTTAATCTCTCTCTCTCTCTCTCTCAAATGATCTCTCACTCAAACGCTTTCTCTTTCTCAAACGCTCTCTATCTCTCAAATTCTCGCTCTCTTTCTCTCAAACGCTCACTCTCTATCTCTAGCTCTAAAACGCTCACTCTATATCTGTCAAAAGCTCTTAATCTCAAACTAACTTTTTCTCAAACGCTTCCTAAATCACTTTCACTCTGTCTATCTCACTCTCTATTTCAAACTCACTCTTTCTCTCTCAAACTCAATCTCTCTAAAGCTTTCCTTATCTCAAACTCACACTCTCAATTTCTCTCTCTAACCTTCTCCGAACCTTTCTATTAAACTTTGTCTCTAACTCACTCCCACTCTAGTTTTATCTTTCTAAATTAATCTCTCCCTCTCTAACTTTTTTCTCAAACTCTCTTTTTACAATATACCTCCCAAAATATTATACCATATCTTTTTCATTCACACAAACACACCCACAATCTTTATCACGCATTCTCCCTCAAATATTCTCTTTATCTCTCTCACTCAGTCTCTCACTTTCTCTCACATACATTCTCTTTCCTCACACACACACACATTTTTTATATAATTTAATAAACCCATTTTTGGTAGTTGAAATTAAGAGTAAACTGTTTTAGCGATTTTAAACAACGAAGTCATTTTAAAGGTTAGGGGTCCAGGATGCCAGCCAAAAAATTAGCCTGAAACTAATACTAAATTTTCCTTGCGAATTTTTCACATTTTCACTCTGTGCTGGCTGTGGCTCTACTGTACAATCATTCTTTGTTTACATTACCATGGAAACCATTATTTGCATTTTATTGTATATCTTCTTTCTTGAGTGGTTTGGTGGAACGAATAGATAGAGAGCCGGGAGAGGGGTCGTTTCAAAGTTCTCATCGTGGACGGAAGAGGGAAAATATAAGTTTTGATTCAAATTAAACTATTAAAGCTAAATATCTATATAATTTGATAGCCTTTGACAAGTAAACTTTTGATTAAAAAAGTCAAATGAGGTCTTATTATATATATTTTTCCCAATAAAATATCTAGAATACATTTTAGTGCAATAGTTTACAATCATCGCTGCAATGATCCACTAGTAAACTTAAGATAATAAAAATGTTGTATTACCTTTCCAAAATTTATTTAAAAATTGATGATATTACAAACTTTGTTTTGGGTATATAAAATGTTGAGTGCTCTCTCAGTTTTGGTTAGTTTTAAATTCCAGTGCTTCAAATAAATTATATACTACTGTGTTTTAGATATTAAGAATAGTTAAATGACAAATAAGTAATTAATTCTTTTAAATGGCCTGACAACTTTTTTCAGTCGGTAACATATTTGACTGTTGAAATAGCGGTCGTCGGTCAGATTTTTAACAGGATTGAAAGTTTATTTTGAGCACCACGGCGGGCTATACGCATATGAAATAATTACGTTAATGGTTTTTAGGGATGAGGAAGGTTATATTTATAGGAAGTGTACCCGAATTTGCATGGAAGGAGTGTGGAAAACCATTTGGGGAAAACCACCCTCAGTACACCCGACTGAGATTCAAACTTCGATCTCCTAGTCATCGTCGGTCTAGACTAATGCTAGAGTAGCGCGTGAAACTACGCAGCCAGCGAAACGGGTGAGTGAATGTTTTTATCACTGTACAGTTGACTTTATTACACTGTTACTTTCTCTCGATTACCCGGAGAGAAAAGAATTGTGACCGTCCAAAAATCGAACTCAAGATTTTGACAAATGTCGACAATTCACGATCCCCTAAAACAGAAAATTTATTTTTGCGATACCGTCTGTCTGTATCTCAGACTAGGACCAAAACCATTTTACCGATCAGGCTAAAACATGGTATTTAATCTTTCAATAAGATCCCTCCAAGGGGTTTTTAGAATTTGATATCAACTACAAGTAGTTTACTGAAGGACAAAAAGAGAAATATCAATTTTCCTAAAATCTGCTCCAATGATTTGATTAAATTTTGTTTTAAACACTGTATAGCATTATAAACAAAATTGAAATTTTCATTTCTTCATGAAAGCGACTTTGAGCGTACTATACATTAGTAGATATTTCAAATTTTGATCATATATCCGCAACTATTTTGTATACGAAATATTTTAATGTAAAGTTGTAATATCGTTAAAATTAAAAATTTTAATGCAGAATATATTTTTATAAGACCAATAATTTCTTAGCTATAATTGAACATTTATAATTTATTATGGAGTACCTAGAAATATTAAATTGATTGTTATAATCTTTTGTGGATATTAATGTTCCTTTTCCCCAATGTTTCTATAACTGTGCATATTATTACATGTATATTCTTTGATGGAATGGTTCTTTAAGGGAGAACCCCCACAAATATCTAACAAAACATGTACTAAAAACATCCTTGAATTTGATGGTAGCTATTATTTAATAGCTTTGTTTATTTTTATCCTATTTAAATAAAGGTTACTCGTTTCAACAAAATGTATCTGGTCTTTTTAAATACAGCCATAAAAAAGATATAAATTATTGAATTTCAAATTTTTTAAATAATTATTATGATTTTTCTTCCATTATTACGCCAAAAATATAGTTTTTTTAAATTTGATGTCTTAGTTTTCAAAAAGATTATTTCTTTGAATATTTCCTGAATAGTTTTGAATTAGAAAAAATTGTTTCTAAACAATTATTTTAAAAAGGATCTTATTACAAAATCTATATTTATTAATTAAAAATAAATTTATGGAGATATGTAAACTATTATGTCACACCCTCCATATTTTAATATATTTTCACCTGAACAGTTTTCTGAAACCGTACATCAAGTAAAGTATTTTTAAATACAGAATTTCTTTTTTTTTTAATATGAGTCTGCCACCTGGTTGCTGTGCACATCCATTGAAGCCATTTCCTCTACCGCTCAGCGACCGATAGCTTTCCTTGCAGTGCCACTAGGGTTTGTTATGACTGACGTATACAAACTAGTGTTTGAATATAAATTTTTCAATGGGAATAGTCCTAATATTTTTGTTATAGCTCTAAAAATGCAAAAATTTAAAGTAATAATATTTACTACCCAAGCCATTTTTAATATTTAGTACATGTTTGAATATTTTCTTCTTCTGTGTATGATATATTTGTGATATTATCAACTAATTCTAACAATTTGCATTAAGAAATCTAGTTTGCTTATCCGTGAGATGACCTTGTACCTTGGTTCTAAATATAACAATGTCCATGAGGAGCAAAAAGCCGCGAGTCTCTAAAGTTAAAAAAATATAGTTTTGGGATATAAAGTTGAAACTAAACTCCAATCAAATATTCCTCGGTCAGTTAGAGTTTTAGTTCGATTTATATCGAGTATGAAACAGGTATTTAGATTGGTTAAGAATAAATACACCATTACTTCTTATAGTTTGAATAAGATTATACACGTCATATGGTCTTATTTTCAATTTTGCATTATAAATATTCCTCATTTATTTCATACAAAACAGAAATATTTACCTTCTTAAGAAAATTTTCTCGAAATTCACAACAATATTAACTACATTAAAGAGATTTTACTTGACGGAAAGATTTCCTCTAAATGTATATATTCTTTAGCCCTGCTCCGTTACTATTAATTAAAATACGTACAACCTATCTGGATAATAAATAGGGCCTAATAAAAGGAGGTAAGGGGTACGGGGGTCATGGAAATGAGCTTCACGCTTAAGGAGGCCCTGTAATACTACGTACATGTTTTTACTACAATTATTTTATTTAAAATGGGATTCAAATACAGATTTCTTCGTCATTGACAGTCTAATTGATTGCCTGAGTAATGCCTTTGATCATTCAACCACTAAAGTGGGTAAATAAAATGTAAAAATATACTTAAAACAATGTGACATCCAAATCGATCTCTCAACAAAACATATATTAGGCCTACTATTTATTTTATGTTAGCTTACTAAGCATTGATTTATTGTGCACAGGGTTTTAAATTTGTTGTTCTTTTACAACTAAAAGATTTTGAAAAAAATTCATACCCCCCGAAAAATTAGTAAAAACAAAAGTTGGGGGACCCCACTTTTTCCAAGTGGCCCCCAACCCCAAAATTTCTTGATTATATCTTGATAATAAGACGCGAAAGAAAATAGATCTCAATACATAAGGCTGAAAGGATGTCTGTCCGGAAATGAATATACACTTCTATATGAAGTATCTAGTTGAAATTTGCAAGAAAATAGAGGGCTTGCCCCTTTTAACCAGAAAAATCTTAGAATGGAGAATTTCAAAATGAATCATTGGTAAATATAGGGGATCAAAATCAGAAAATAATCATTTAGATATGCTACAATGTTAAAATTTAGTAGATATACATCTCCAGATAATCAAATTAATATTGTTATATTTAATTTTAAGAGAGTTGGAGAAAGGGGAATCAGGAGGTTATAAATATTTTCAAAACTAATAAAAACAGCTACTTTTTAGCGTTGTGAAAAACTGAAATTCAGCAGACAGATAAAAAAACCACGCCAAATAACTATCAAACTGTCACCTCCTTCTTTCCGTTTACCAGACCCTTGGGCCTGGAATTTGTCAGGATGTGCTATGGCTGAGGTTAAGGGGGAGGTGATTGTTTATTATTGTGGGAGCTCGTGATTAATGTTAGACCTGGTTTTTTAAGAGGTTTACTAGTACTACTATGCTATTACAAATGTGATGTTGGTAGTGATATTAGAATGGTAGAATTTAGAGAATATTCGGAAGCTTGTGACAAAACGATGTGTTGCTAGGAATACACAATGGTCTGTTTGATTCCTAGATGATCCCTACAAGTTCCCCGAACCCCGGTATCCTGGGATCAAACTGTAGTCCTCAAAACACGTACTGATGAACCGGCGTCTTAGCCCGTGTAGTCCCAAATCGGGCAAAGTGACCCTTAGACTTCAATGTTGATTAGTCAGCCCTAATGGCTTAATCTCCTAGATTTTATCCTGGCCCCTAGTTTGATTTCTCACTAAGGAATGCTGACACTGTTTTTGTGGTCAGCTCCTCTATTCCATCTGTTTATAGGCTAAACAAAACAACCTGCAACGCTCGTTTTGTCATTCGCAACACAATAATACACAAACACGCCCTCCAATTTAGGCCATGTGGTTACAAATTCATAAAAAAATATATTTAAAACTGTATTCTATTGAATAAGGGGAGAGGAGTGTACACAGAAGTTTTTTAGGTTAGATAGAAAAATTAAATTTGCCTGGCAGGTAGAAGCGACAGCTAAATATAGAAAAATTATTCTTAGTTTTACAAAAATTCATTTGGGAGCTAGATCAATGGGAGGAGCGAGAGGAGAGGTAAAAATCAAAAAACTAATACAAACAACTACTTTTGTGTGTGGTAGAAAACTTAAATTAGATAAGCAACACATCTTCAATTGACAATAAAATCCTGAAATGTTAACTGAAGACTATTGAAAATAGCGAGTGAGGGTGAGGGAGGAGGAGAGGGAAATTTTTTATGAAAAGATAAAATAAAACTTTTAAGTGAGCTAGAAAATTGATCTTTGCGAAAATGTAGAAGTGTTACACCAAATTAGTGTTAAGTATTTTATATTTCTCAAAGAGGGTTTTTGAAATGGGGGCTTGGACATTTCATAATATAAGTCTTTGGATCGCTAAACGTCTGAACACATTGTACCGTCCTTTAATTAATAGAAGGTCCAAAACAAAACAAAAATAACAGGGCAAAAACAAGGTCAATAGGAGCGAGTGCTTGGAGTTCTATGCTTTGAAAACATTCAAAAACCAGAAATCTGCTACTCCCACCAGTTGCGGATACAAATATTGGAGCGGTCTATCTCACAAAGCTTTTTTTAAAAGATGATTTATAACTTTCATAAAAGGTTCCTAAACTGAAAACTTAACAAATAACATATATAACATAGATTAAAGTTACCTATGGCATGGTTGATTATAGTTATGAATAATATCATGACTTGTTTCAAAAGGTATTTATTTATCCATGATTCAATCTTTAGAGAAAATATATAAATATATGAGAATGTTGATAATAGTTAAAACTTTAAGACATTAAAGGAATATATAAATAAACAATTAGAGAAAACCTCGTAGGTTTTAAATATTACTACACAACTTGCACAAGTAGTTAAATCGCCGTTATCCTAAATAAATCACAAGATGTAATAAGGCGTTAACTCAATAAAAAATCTTAAATAGGTTTACTTTATACAATACTTAAATCTGAAGATAAAAAAAATAAGCATATAAGTTAATCCGAACAATATGTCTCACCAATACTCAAGAAAATACTCTATACCACAAAGTTAAAAAACCACATGATTATGCAATATAAATAATATAAATTTCCCATAAATGCAATTGATTAAAAATATTTAGAACTGACATGTTTTGAGAAAATCTTAAAGTTTCCACGGAAATATTTACATTTAATGTTCACAAAACTGAATACCCCAATATTTACTAGATTTAGTCCCATTCTACCGATAATATCTTTATAGTCGATCTCAATTTGTTTACTTCGCTAATCCACAAAATGATCGATCCTAAAATATGAATATCTCGACCCTGCAACTAAATAATATTTGAAGTGATGACAAGTTAATCTTACATTATTTTTGAAGTTTAAATTAAATAGCCGAAAAAGGAATTTTGAATAAATTACAAGATTGAAAATAAGAAATAATTATCTACGCCAAAAAGTAAATTTAGATCTTACATTATGTATAACGATGAAGCTAGAGCTTCACCAGCTCTTAATCTAGCCAAGTCCAATAGTGACTCTTCATAGCACAGACGCCACTATACATACGATATAACCCAGAAGATGGAGCGACGGAACAAAAGGGTAGTGGTGGACATCTGGAATATTCGGGAAAGAAACATGCGCATGGTAATATCGTTCTGGATTTATCGGGACAGTTCCACTCTCTTCCATAACTAGGGGTGAGCAGCACATCTTCACCATCGAAGGTCTTTGTTCTTTGGCACGCCAGTATTCACAATAGACGTCCAGTATTACGATCAACATGTGGCGGGAGGTTGTGTTTATTTGTGATGTTATGAGTGTTCTTTTTAGACGCTGCTGGCAGTACGGTGGGGTAAGTTTAATCATATATCGTCCACTCTTATAGCAAAATGCTACAACATGGACATTTTAAATTAAAGTCTGGGAATTGTATGAGCTTGGAATTGAGACAACGATTATTTAAAGAGAACTACATTTTGGTGCTGTCAAAAACTGTAATTTGACAATAAAGTAATAAAGGCGTATCAGGTGGCCAAATAAGTCCTAGATTTAAAAAAGGGAATGTGATAACTGAAAATGTGTCTGATGGGAAGGGTGAGAACGGGAAATGTAGTAGTGGTAGTAGTAGTAGTAGTAGTAGTATAAAATCTTATCAAAATTATTAATAAATCTACTTTTCTTTTTAAAAAGAAAATTTAGATTTGCCAAGTTGTTAAAATAACCACCCCTCATAACCATAAAAGGTGGAGAGTATGGAATTTAAAAACAAGGGACCAGAAAAACGCATATAGAAATAAATAACTTTGAGATATTATAGAAATTTTAATTTTTCATAGGCAGACAAAATAATCTAAAAATAAACGAATATAAAACCTAAATATTATCTTAAAAGTAGACCCATTAGCGTGACGATTACAAAACTAGAACTCGAATTATACACTAGCACCTATAAATGATCAAATTAAAAATTTAAAATAAAGATTCCTAGTGACACACATCGGTGAGCAGTGATTATCTTTAACCATTATTAAATATATTTCCTTAAAATATTATGTTATTTCATTTATTTTCTCTGGTGATCTGTGATGCTCTTTTTTCCAACATGTTTCTGTAACAATGACGATAAAAATAATAGTGCTTAGTTTGCATTGTCAATTAATTGCATTCGAATGCGCACTCAGTTTGTTTCAAATATTTAATTTAATTTAATTTAATTTATTAGTGACAATAATTGGTTTGGGGTAGCCAGAGTTAGTTTGGTATTGTACAGTACAATGAGTAATTTAAAAAAAAATTGGCAACCGGGCGGAGAATGTACTAATTTGATATAATTTGGATGTTTATTACTTGTGTGAAGAACGGATCAAACTGCTAGTTTTATTTATTTAGTTGAAATATTTAACGTGAACTTTCTGAACCGACTGATAATGCCAGCGCATTAGAATTTCTATAAGTAAGAGCGATATACTCTAACATATTTGCTGGAAAAGGTATTATCACATACTCTTCAGGGTTCTTTTACATGCAACAATCAATATTAGACCACTTGCTTTACTTCCCCTCTGAAAAAAGTTGCGCTACGGATTTTTATCGCTCGATGGAAATCCATTGACCCCGGCTAAGTTTGAACCCACGAAAGATGGGTTCTGAGGCAAGCACTTTACCTAAGGGCCACTAAGGTCAACCAAATTGTTAGTATTATTATATGATATACAGCTATTTGTGCTAACTTTTGTGTGTTTTTTGCTAATTTGCTTATAACTCTTCTCATTTCAACGAAATAGCTTTACATAGATCAACACATTCAAGAGCGTCAAGCAGAAAATTTCCCCCTTCTCTTTTGATTAGCAAAGATGTCAAATAATGTTAATAGATATGTAGTGTCAGTTTATTTCTAAAACATTCCTAAATATTGTATTTAAAAAATATAATCATTAGGTAAGCAAATATATTTATGCTGATTTAAAAAAGTAAAAAATAAAATTGGGTAGATTCTCTATAGAGTTAATCAATGAAGTGCATTTTGTGACTAATGTATGTTTTCGTAAACTATAGACTTTCTGATGGTTTATTGTTGATTTACTTTTATGACTTATTCTCCGTCTGAATTTATTGTTTGGCAAATTTATGTGCATTTTTATTTATTTGATATATTAGTATTGTGTTGACATCCACAGATAATTATGTATGTTACTTGTTTTTGTTTTGCCAAATTGTATACATTTGTATTTACCTTAAGACAAACCGTGGAAAAAATGTTAACATATTTAATTTATTCTCAAAGACTTATTTGTGTATATTAAAGTTTTGTCTGGAATCTTATTAGTTTAAACTTTTAAAAAAATATTAGACATTCTTAACCCAATTAATATAGGCCTTAGGAACAAAAGATCGAAAATATGGTAGTTGTGTAAAAAGTGAAATAGTTATTTCAAATTATTTCAACTCAATCTATCACTATTGAACATATTATAATGTACATTACTAATTGGTTAAATAATTAATTATGTCCAAAGTTTTTTGCGTGAATAATTATTTGTGTAGTCATGATATGGCAAGATCATTTTATCCAGTACAATGCCCATTCAAAACATTGAAATTAAATACTTTTAAAGCTATTCAAAGTATATGATAGATGATTTAATAATAAATATTGGAGGTAAGCCTTTTGAAATTATTAATTTAAAAGTACGTTGAGAGTGGTAAGTCAAAGAGAACAAACAGGCCGTGATCTGGACACAATACTGATCTAGAGCACTGAAAATGTTTTGAATACTTAGAATAACTGATCAAGCTCCATGACTCAATACTCCACATATATACCATGTTTCATATTCAAATTGTTCCTAAAATGTTGAATGGGGAGATGGAGAGTTACAGAAATAATAACTTCAACAAATTATAGGTCCCACCTCCTCCAATTAAATCTCTGGGTGAAATGGACTTTTTAAACTATATGGAATCCCAATTCTTTGTAAAGAGTAATTATCATAAACTCATATTGTAACCAATAAGTGGGTTCAGATCTTTGAACCCTTAAATCCATAGAACTTTATAACCTAAGAAGTGGAACCCGCTTATATCTTATTTAATTTCTTATTTAAATTAAATATTAGAACAAAATCGTAATCAATACAACATGGTTAATATAATTGAAAACTACATTAACTTAGTGTAAAAATAATGTAATATGTAATTATATATGTGTTGTTTGAAATTAGTTTATTTACATTTAAATAACCCGCTAATTGTTAGTGATTCCACTGACATTTACATGTATTATTGATGACCAAACTGCTTTAAGTTAATTTGTATGTTAATTTATGTGATCAAGTGACATTGAAACTGATAGTTAAAATTAAAAAAATCAATTGGTAATTTATCCCAATAGATTCAAAGAAAATTAAGCTCTAGTTAACAATCACAAATGATTTGCCCTGTCAAAAGCAGAATCTGGGACTCTCATTTCAGGATGCAGACGGGATACTTACAAAAACAATATTTACAACCTTAACTTTATAAATTACTCTGGGTAAGATTGATGTTGATTTCAGAATAACAGAATAGTGGTTATACTTTGATACAGAATGTTACACACTACATTTAGCCTCCTTAAAGAGTGTAATAGGTTTTAACTGACCAAAAATAAATAGCTCAACACAGCTTATTTGTTAACACGTATTCTTACTAAGCTAAGGGTCTTGTGTTCGATTACTGACATATCTAAAATGCTGGCAAATTTTTGACCGAAGAGCTGGATGTTGTGTTTGTTCTAGAATTGTGTTAGTTTAAGTTTCTTCATGATAGTATAGTCAGTGTTTCAAAAAGTGCTCGTTAAATAGCCTAAACCTAAAAAAAAAATCGCATCTCAAATTTGAACAGACCCTCTGGTTTTCTATCTAGTAATTTATTGGTCGGGTACACGGCTTGAAATGGTGTAAGTGGCTGGAGGAAGAGAAGGGGGAGCTAAAAGAGGAAGGATTAGCGATGCCCATTGACAGGCTCAAAGTCAACAACCTGTCTGTGTTAGTGAACTGAGGAGGAAAAGGATGACATCTAGCAGATTCAAATCAAACTAAACAACTAGGAAATTTCACCATACATAACAGTGTATTTTATTTCGTTTGAGACATTTTACGAGTTTTTAGCAAATATATCTATTTTATGATTAAAGGGATAGAAAGTAGGTGTGGTTCATCGTACCATTTGTTTATATCTTATATTAGCTCTCTGCCTCTATCATCAAATCTGCCGACCTCCTTTTCAGTCTCTTCTAATAAAAATAGACTGCTGAAATGTTTACTTATTCCTAAATTAGGTGACAAAGTATTCTATAAAAATTTAATCTAAATCTATAACTCAGTGCACCGTGCAACCATTTCATGTAATGTATGTAGGCTTATCAGCTATACTGAATCTATACCTGACCTGGATTTTGGAACTCACCTTGTCCATTCAAACATATCACATTTAACCATGGATTATATAATCAGGCGATTACTTTTAGTTACGACTATAACCGCTTATAAATTTCATGTTCTTTTAATTGAAAAAAGACATGAGAATCTATCCCTTGACTTTTGACGATTTCCACACAACCATCAAAGTCTCTGACTTAAAAATGAGTGAAGAATGGCCCCGTGTACGGGGCTATTCCTGAAAGCCAATGGCCACTTATCAATTTAAATTATATATTCTATTTAAGTTTACAAAACTAAAATATAAAAATATATAAAATACAGTTTTTCCATGTATAAATTATGACAATAAAATATAAGGTGTGGCATCTAATCCTGTAAAATAAATAAAATACATGAGCATGAGCCCGACGGGATCTTTTGGAAGAGCCAATAAGTTGAGGTACTCTATGTTTTGGAAGAAAGTGCCTACCTTCAATTATATTGGCATAAATTATATTTTTGAAAAAGTGTTTTTAATATAATTTTATTTTACCTCTAATTAATAATAAAGTTTTGTTTCGAGCCTGTATGTTTTGTTTGTCTTAGAAATAAGCTGGAATAGGCTGTCACTTGCGTGCTCTAAAATATTTTTTAGCGCCCTGTCTTACTACTAACTTTACTAATGTGTTAGGAATTAGTAAGGTTGAATTTAGAGGAAGTGTACACGCATTTGCGTGGAGAGAGAATGGAATACCATTTAGAAAAATACTCAATACACCGGACCAAGATTGAACCCCAAGCTCCACGTCTTCGGGAATCTAATTTACTATGCAAGAGACGCCTTAGACCATGCGGCCACGGAAGCGGATATTAATGCTGCTACTTATTATCAAATTCAAATATAATTTATTTAATTTAAATATTAAGATGGTATCAACATTAGAAACTTACTATTTATTATATTCCTTACTATGAGTTTGTATGTCCGAAGATTAAATATATGGTAGTTTATATTCTACCAAACATCATAAAATAATCCTCTTATTCATAACATTCAGACATGTAGTGTACAAGAGGGTCTCGACTAACTGATTCGAGTGACCCAGATTCGTAGATACGCGTACTTTGACTTACAACAGCTATTAATGCCATTCTATCAAGTGGAACTTTAAACCTAGTAAATGAAGTTCCTTTTAATCTTACACAGAACTGATATATAATCGTCCTGTTTGTTTTCACAATGAGTGCAAGTTGTATATTATTAGTTAACCTAGATACTATTTGATGTGAATAAATATTTAGTTATACTTTGAAACAAACATAAATATACAATTTCATGATATTTTTAGCGCCATTCGACTTGATTTTTCAACTTGAACGGGAATCTTCGGAACGAGTTTTCTTATAATTTGTAAAGTTGAATCATGATTATTATAAGATCTTTGTTCTATAAATATTAATTTGTTAGAGAGAATTCTTCGAAATGTTTAAGATCCCTTGGCCTTACTAAGTTTAAGGTATTAGATTAATTTTGTCTTTTGTAACCCTACTAAATTAATAGTTTACACGGGATTAGCTTACATTTTGTATTAGATTATATTTAAATGTATAAATTTAAGGACAGTTTTAAGGTCGTCGTGAAAATAGATTTTCTTTCTAAAATTATTTTTAAGTGAAATTTTCCAACTTTTATTATTGTAATGAATACAAAAAAAGAACGTTTATTTTTAAATCTTTAAAATTTCGTTGAAAATATTAAATGAATTCTTATGGATGTTAAAAATGTAAAGAAAAGAATTCTAGTGTTGACTTTAAAATACATTTGCTTTCTTACAGCTTATTTATAACTGTATATATTTTGTTTTGATATTTTCTTCATTTGCTTCACATAGTGCTTTCAAAGTACTCATACATTATTATTAACTTTTTACGACGTCAAAGGTTCTAAAGATCAATATGGCATATTATGCAATGCGGGGTGTTTTCCAATAAATAAAAAGAATAACGCTTTTTTCTCGGGAGAGCTATTTTGTAAAATTTATATTTATTTACCTTTTCCTACAACGATGCAACTTCCTTAATAAATTTTGAAAAAGTGTAAATCAGATAACTTAAAAGTTCACACATAGTTTGCTGGTCATTAAATTGTTCATAAGACTTTTTATTTCCCCCATTTTCTAATACTTTTGGGTTATTAAGATATACAATATGATTTTCACAAAATAAATATCTTAAAATATAATAAAAGTATATTCAAATGTTTATCTTAGCCCTAAAATGTACATAAATATATTCTACCTCACTTCTTCTTAGCTGCATTGAGGATAGATAATAATCAATCAGAAGAAATTATTTTTTTGGGTTTACGTCATTAAAAAAATCTCAACACAAAAAATATTTTAAGTTTATAGTCACCAGCAAATATGAAATAAGTATAATTTGTCAATATCAATAGGTCAATTCAATGGTTTAAAATATAACTATATAAAACCATGGGAGGGGGGGATTGATTTATAACAATGTGTTTTTCATAATAAATAAGCATTTAAATACTAATTATGTGTCCACGGGAAAAAGAGATCATGTCCATTTTTTCATTTTTGAGTTTGTCATTTACTTTTAAACAAGCACATTTTTGCACCCAATGTTACATTGCAATAAAGGGTATGGTAAAAGTTTTAATGAGGTTTTAAAATATAGGCTACACGGTAAAAGGAGGAATGTAAATATGGAACAAGGTAATATGGGAACATGTCAGTCCGGCAAAACTGCTATGTCTAAATTTCACCTCCCATGTATCTTTTAACTTTGCTAGTGAGGGTTTGTATTCTCATTGTGAGTATCCATTGGTTTCTTTATAAAGTGAATAAACAATGGAAGAAGCAATGGTGATCAGTGAAAAGCACAGTAATATACTAAGTCAACAAAGAAACGTAAAATAACTGGCAGACTGTGTGATATCTAAAAGAAGCATCAACTTATCAAACAGGTTCTGACTGTAAAATAATAATAATAATAATAATATTTAGCACCGCGTATTACTACCCGTTCGGGTTATACGCTTAAGTACTAATTACGCTAATGGATTAGGAATAGGGAGGGTTGAATTTAGAGGAAGATCGAACCTCGATCTCCCCGTCCTTGGCGGTCGAGCTCAACACGACTAGCGCGTTAGCCAACTACGCCACCGAGGCGGGTCCTGACTGTAAAAGTTTAGTCTTGAAATGCTTTCAAAATTTTAGTGAAAGGGACCGAAAGTCTATAATAACAAATTTCAATAAAATTACGGTAAAAAAAAAAAGAAGAGTAAGTTAAGTGGTCTTATAACAGTGAATATTATTTTCTAACGATGATTGTTAATATTCATGCCGTGTGAAAGTATTTTCGAGGTCTCTGTGTGCTACAAAGATCTCTCTTCGTGGTGTTTCTAAAAAGAAAATTGAGGTTATTCAACTTTATATTAAAAGAGGTAGCCAGACTAAAGATGGGAGCGGTCAGCATATAAATTGGAAAAATCCGTTGTATAAAGAGACTTATGATGCTATCTGCATCCACTTTGGATCCTTTAAGGATAAAATAAGTAATTATAGTCTTAAATATTCAAAGAAAACCTATTACCCCATTACCTAGAAATTAAAGTTTCGTATTAAAAATACCTATCTAAGACCTGTAGCTTGTGCAACCTCTATGACATTGAAGTGCGTGAAATTTAAAACGGACTAGCAAATTATCCGGATGATAGCAATGAGAAACGAGAAGCTGGGAGAAAATGGCATAAGCAATCTGTAAAAAAAAAAAACACTTA